>JAVTVY010005635.1:0-41569 GCA_036873755.1 Hanleya hanleyi | reverse complement strand
CAATCCTCACTCACTGTTCAAGGGTATGAATGGTGAGGTCCTTCAATCCTGACTCACTGTTCAAGGGTATGAATGGTGAGGTCCTTCAATACTGACTCACTGTTCAAGGGTATGGATGATGAGGTCCACCATTCCTCACTCACTGTTCAAGGGTATGAATGGTGAGGTCCTTCAATACTGACTCACTGTTCAAGAGTATGAATTTCAATCCTGACTCACTGTTCAAGGGTATGAATGGTGAGGTCCTTCAATCCTGACTCACTGTTCAAGGGTATGGATGATGAGGTCCTTCAATACTGACTCACTGTTCAAGGGTATGAATGGTGAGGTCCTTCAATACTGACTCACTGTTCAAGAGTATGAATTTCAATCCTGACTCACTGTTCAAGGGTATGAATGGTGAGGTCCTTCAATCCTGACTCACTGTTCAAGAGTGTGGATGGTGAGGTCCTCCAATCTTGAATCACTGTTCAAGGGTGTAGATGGTGAGGTCCTCCAATCTTGAATCACTGTTCAAGGGGGTGGATGGTGAGGTCCTTCAATCCTGCCTCACTGTTCAAGGGTATGAATGGTGAGGTCCTTCAATCCTGACTCACTGTTCAAGAGTGTGGATGGTGAGGTCCTCCAATCTTGAATCACTGTTCAAGGGGGTGGATGGTGAGGTCCTTCAATCTTGAATCACTGTTCAAGGGGGTGGATGGTGAGGTCCTTCAATCCTGACTCACTGTTCAAGGGTGTGGATGGTGAGGTCCTTCAATCCTGACTCACTGTTCAAGAGTGTGGATGGTGAGGTCCTCCAATCTTGAATCACTGTTCAAGGGTGTAGATGGTGAGGTCCTCCAATCTTGAATCACTGTTCAAGGGGGTGGATGGTGAGGTCCTTCAATCCTGCCTCACTGTTCAAGGGTATGGATGGTGAGGTCCCCCAATCCTGACTCACTGTTCAAGAGTGTGGATGGTGTGATCCTTCAATCTTGAATCACTGTTCAAACTGTGGATGGTGTGGCCCTCCACTCTTGACTCCCTGCTCTTGGTAGATTCTCACCTTCTCTGGTACATTTCATACACCATATCTCATTGGGTTCAGATGGTTAATTCAATATTTAATTTCACCTGACTGATCATTGGTTAACCTGGGAAACATAATATGCTTATTTTGTTCCACCTCAGTTTTCTGGGGATATGTTCTTAGTTATATGGAGAGTCACGGTTGAAAGATCTTCGCTAAATGTTTTCCTCACTCGGCCCCTGAAGGTTAGCTAACCAGGCACATTGGCATACTACTTTTTATTTGCTTACCTGTGATCTAAAATTCAACAATTTTCAAAATCACACTCTCGCATATGGATTGGTATGATCCAGAAAACATTCTCTGTTTTGCCACTGTGTTTTTCACATAACCATCAATCAGGTTACCATGGAAAGAAAACACACATTTCTTCCTATTCTGAACTCCATCACACATGTCATAAACTTATAATGGATCTTTACGATAACTCACTCATGATTGACTGGATGTTCTTTACAATAACTCACTCATGATTGACTGGATGATCTTTACAATAACTCACTCATGATTGACTGGATGATCTTTACAATAAGTCACTCATGATTGACTGGATGATCTTTACAATAAATCACTCATGATTGACTGGATGTTCTTTACAATAACTCATTCATGATTGACTGGATGATCTTTACAATAACTCGCTCATGATTGACTGGATGATCTTTACAATAACTCGCTCATGATTGACTGGATGTTCTTTACAATAACTCACTCATGATTGACTGGATGATCTTTACAATAACTCACTCATGATTGACTGGATGATCTTTACAATAACTCACTCATGATTGACTGGATGATCTTTACAATAACTCACTCATGATTGACTGGATGATCTTTACAATAAGTCACTCATGATTGACTGGATGATCTTTACAATAAATCACTCATGATTGACTGGATGTTCTTTACAATAACTCATTCATGATTGACTGGATGATCTTTACAATAACTCGCTCATGATTGACTGGATGATCTTTACAATAACTCGCTCATGATTGACTGGATGTTCTTTACAATAACTCACTCATGATTGACTGGATGATCTTTACAATAACTCACTCATGATTGACTGGATGATCTTTACAATAACTCACTCATGATTGACTGGATGATCTTTACAATAACTCACTCATGATTGACTGGATGATCTTTACAATAACTCACTCATGATTGACTGGATGATCTTTACAATAACTCACTCATGATTGACTGGATGTTCTTTACAATAACTCACTCATGATTGACTGGATGATCTTTACAATAACTCGCTCATGATTGACTGGATGATCTTTACAATAACTCACTCATGATTGACTGGATGATCTTTACAATAACTCACTCATGATTGACTGGATGATCTTTACAATAACTCACTCATGATTGACTGGATGTTCTTTACAGTAACTCATGATTGACTGGATGATCTTTACAATAAATCACTCCTGATCGGCTGGATTTTTTTTTACAATAACTCACTCATGATTGACTGGATGAACTTTACAATAACTCACTCATGATTGGCTTGATGATTTTCACAATAACTCACTCATGATTGGTTGGATGATCTTTACAATAACTCACTCATGATTGGCTGGATGATTTCACAATAACTCACTCATGATTAGCTGGATGAACTTTACAATAACTCACTCATGATTGGTTGGATGTTCTTTACAATAACTCACTCATGATTGACTGGATGATCTTTACAATAACAGACCCCTAGCTAGCGTTATTTGGCGGGGCGCCGCGCCCTGCCCCCAAAACCAGCACCCTTGTGCCCTAGACACAAATGTTCCGCGCCCTGCCCCTATTCCACAACGTGTCTTACCAAAATGATCCCCACTTCTCTCTTTATTTTGAAAATTTCATCAGCGCGACATCCCGTTTTCCTTTTCAATCGTGTTCGTTGCTTTAACACCTCCTACAATAGAGAGCGCATATGTTCTGCTTTCAGTTGACTCTCCGATTTTGGGTATGTTTCGCGTAAATGTCATACCAACCAAACAACGGTGTGTTTTTATGCGAGATTACCGAATCGTGGAGAATACGTCCTGTCCGAACAATCGTGGTTGAACGAACTTCAAACTTTTTAGTTTTAGTCGTTTTATCGCCATTTAACAGTTCAATTATAATGCCAAGTAGCGCCAGACGTGCCAAAAAACGGGCACACGACAATGCTGTTACATCCAAGGGCTGCAAATCAATAACGTCGTTCTTCAGGCTGGATGGAAGTGCGACGACGACAACAACAACAACTTCAACACAGCCGGGTGAGATGCGCTCGCTACCGGACTCTGAAATCGAATCAACGTCACCGGATTACATTTACTGGTTCTGAATTTGAATTTATTGTTGATAGCAGGATAATCTCAAAGTGGAAACGGCAGAAATTTAGAACACATGTGGACTAGTGTTTGCTGTAAAGCAACCAGTGGGGTGGTCAGACTTGAATTAATGTTATTAATGAAGAAATTCTTTACGGTATCATATGGATGACGACTGCAAACTGATTGTCAGATCTGACACTTTGTAGTCAGAGAATCTGAAGAATTTTGATGGCTGTTATGCGAAGAAAATCAACAAATGAATCCCATGATCATCAGACCTTCAGTTATGTTCACCAGCATGACCAGTGTATCATATCCCCTGTAGTGATTTAACAAGGAAAACAAGATTTTAAGACAGAATTTGGAAGAGCATGGACTTCAAAAATGAACTTTCAAATGCTCTCTCAGGCCATCATTTTAATGTCAATTAATCAATTTTCGCCGAAGGCCGAGAGGGGGGATACCCCCCTCTCGGACTCTCCACCATCGGTCGCTGCGCGCCTTCGTCTTTGCACCCTGCCCCTTTCAATTCCTGACTAGGGGTCTGAATAACTTGCTCATGATTGGCTGGATGAACTTTACAATAACTCACTCATGATTGACTGGATGATTTTCACAATAAGTCACTCATGATTGGTTCGATGATCTTTACAATAACTCGGTCATGATTGGCTGGATGATTTTTACAATAACTCACTCATGATTGGCGAGACGATCTTTAAAATTCTTTGGTTTGACACAAGTTGATTTTCTGAAGGTCCTGTAAACCCTAGTACACAAGAGACAATTTTCTTTGTCCAGTTTTCATGTATCTCTGTGAAGGACTGACCAGAATTTTCCACAAATTCTCAAGCTACTTAGATGATGTCATTGTGTACAGGTACCCAGGTTTAGTTACTTGCAGCACTCGACCAGATCCGAGTATAGTATCATACCGCTGCCTTCCACAAGCGGGAACTACAATCGATGTTGTATTCCACAGATTTGGTATTGCAAAGACAAGCTCGAGGTTGTAGTTCATCTAGCAGCATCGATACGACATTATTATCCCGATTTTTACACAGTTCATGTGGCGCAGAAGAGAGAATGATTTAGCAATGCGCTTGCTCAGCCCTGATGTTAGATGTCCTGGCATATTTTATATGAAGATGTACATGTATACATATGAACATTTATTTCTGGCTGTGATAGGTGTTATGTTATTTTTGGAGCCAGGTGAAATTTTGCCATATTTTGCAATACACACAAAATGGTTTACATTGAACATTCTAACATGTTCTATTGGTATGAGGTTCAATGCTTTAGATCCTACTGCAAAATGATAACAGATCCAAATTTGGCCAGATCCATACAACATAAGGTTGAGAATAATTTGAGAAATATTAGTGTTCCATCACCTCTCCTCCCACCCCCCTCACGCCCCTGCCATTGCCTGACCCTGCCACTAAGCAAACTTAACTCACACTACATAATCACAGTCAATGTTATCATACCCGAGTGACTGTTACTCTCAAATTGGTACACATACTAACTGCACTAAAATTAAAAAGTGTATTTCACCTGTCCCAATTCTGTGGTACATGTATGTTGATTGGTTATTCACGGAGGGGTGGTTACTCCAGAATCAGGCTGCTGGTGATCAGATGGTAGTTTATGAGCAGATTTCAAGAGTTTTCGAACTTTTACTGCTCCACAGTCTGTCGTCTCATCTATTTTACCTAATAAAACTGTCTGTAGCCTGTATACATGATTTTTGAAATTGAATAATAGTAAGACCCAAGCAAGAAAGAGAGAACAGTTGATTTGATTTCTTTTGAAAAAGTGATTCTAGATTTTAGGAATTCTTTTTTTTTGTTTTAGTTTCAACTTTGACATATTTGTCTTTTAATTATCAATGGGCGAGTGGTTGGGTGGGCATGGGTTCCTGTTGCTTCATTGCATTTTGCTGAGAAGCAACAAGAACTTGATAATGTGATGTCTAGCACTGTAGTATCACTTGTCTTTGTAGCACCATGTAAGCATCCTGTCTGTGTCTTGTGTTCTGTCCTCAGTGCTTTTATAGGCTGGATGAAGGGTGTCTGGTTCCATGCTGCTTAAAAGATCCTTCTTTGAAGCAGCAGGAACGCACCTTGGATGGGTGGTGCTTAGTTGGTTCATCGCAATATAGCTGAAATATTGTTGAAAGCGACGTTAAATTCTATTCACTCACTCACTTAGTTATCAATGGTTGCATGTATTGATGAATTGGCTTATTCCAAATTTTAGGATTTCATCTGTTTTGTTTTGTCTTTAACTTCATTATATTTGTACCAATCTGAGATTTTCTTTGAACATTTCAGATTGTTCTTAGAGCTGAATTTCTTCCTATTCTCCATCACACATGTCATAAACTTATAATGGATCTTTACAATAACTCACTCATGATTGGCTGGATGATCTTTACAATAACTCACTCATGATTGGCTGGATGATCTTTACAATAACTCACTCATGATTGGCTGGATGATCTTTACAGTAACTCATGATTGGCTGGATGAACTTTACAATAACTCACTCATGATTGGCTGGATGATCTTTACAATAACTCACTCATGATTGGCTGGATGATCTTTACAACAACTCACTCATGATTGGCTGGATGATCTTTACAATAACTCACTCATGATTGGCTGGATGATCTTACTCAATCACGGTTGGCTGAATGTTTTCTCCACAAGCCAATGGGATTTTATTTGTTGAAAATCTAAATTGGCACATCAAGTGTTTTAAATCTGGAAGTTATCGCTTCATGTACTGGAGTTAATCTCAAATTCAATTAACAATTATTTCATCCTGATTTTATATTCACCAAGCTAATGGGATCCTCTTCAATAGAGTGATGTCATAGTATTCTAATGTCAATAATATCATTTATGTACCGTACGTTCAGCACATAATACACTATTTATGATGACCCTAGAAACTTTATACGAAACGGATTATAGGGAAACATCAATATATGTGATGCCGTTTGACTTTTCTGTGCGTGTGTATGACTTTGCATGAATGACCACATATTGATGCTATCAGTCTGGAGATCTGCAGGGGTATCAGTTTACCTGTAATCAGTCGTGGCGTGATCTATGGTGGTTTTACATTTTTACCTGTCATTAAGCCGGGCAAGGATGGTAAATTTACACCTCAACTGTCGGACCAATTCACACAGTACGTACGGTTACCATCAAACATTCATGAAGTTTGGCGATCGTGCCAGGCGATTTACATTAAAGTTTTCCATTTTGATCTGCGGTCTTTCATTAGAGGTAATTACTACAGTTAGTCTGGCCTTTATTGAGAGTAGTCTGCTATAATCAGCCTCGTCTCTCTTACCACGCCATATCAACGTAGATGAGTGATCCCTAGTCTGATAAAAACTACATGCAACACCTTCATAAATATCGGGTATGACGGTTTCCATCATCAATTTATTAGTACTCAATATGGCAGTAAAACAGAAATGTACATTAAATTGTCTGTTGAAGAGTGAGTGGGACGGTGACTTCAGTTGAACAGTTTTATTATTTGCACCTAGCCCTAAATGGACCTATACATGTATTCATTGTGACTGACGGTTGACCCCAGTCGGTCATTGGTAGATATGACATATCATACTGTAATAGTGCTGACGTGGTCTGATGTAGGACATTTATGAATCAATACAAATAACATGGTCAGATGATATATGGCATATCATATGAAACATTCAGGTCCAATTGATTGGCCTCTAATACCTATTTCTTCTAATTTTTCAACTGAGACCAAATACTGTGGCATGGATGTGTTATTTATCCCAAGAACTGAACAGTAAGCTAACTAGTGGAATGTGTACATGTACAAGGTGGAATGTTAGCCGAATTCCTCTCCTCCACTGTCTGAAGTTAAGCTTTGCTGCCTGAATAATTAGAAGAAATACAAATTATATATTCACAGCATTTCCTCTCGATGGTAATTTCACATAAGTATTCAGGTAACAAGATCAGGAATAATATATGGAAGTATGATGTGTCAGTGTTCTTGGAATAAATTTCAATCCATTTACCCTACCCTATACCTAGAAAAGGAAATAAATTTAGCTTCTTGTCATTAAGTGGGGACTTTCAACCGCTCTCTATTCGATAATTCTGGGGTATTCCCAGTAATATTGCTACCCACAATAGATCATATCACAATCACTCATAGTCTGACATATCTAACCAGACATTTATCTCCCACAACTATTCTTGTCCGATCTGTTGTATCGCCCTGACTGTTATAATGCTGACTAATGATCAAGTGGTTTTCAGTTTTCACTGCCAGTACCGGGTAGGGGGGTTCTCTTCTGTCCACCTGTGCTGTGTGAATACTGTTTCACAATAGCAGGTGAAAGTCCCACATATTAAACTGGGATAATCCGTGTCTACCTGTCAGATTATGAGTGGTTAGGCTATGTAGGAACAGCTCTGATGTCACTGCATTGATAACCTATATAATCCTGACCGTCACATCTCACCTGATATCACCTGTACCAATCGAGAGGGAGAGAAGGGGGGGGGGGGATTCCCTGGAATAGAGATAAAATGTACATGATCCAGAAGATTCATGTGTCCGCTTACCATTAATATCGACACCATCAAGTACTTTTGAATATTGATTAAGGTGGATGTAGCTTGCATCAGATTGAAATACTCAAACAGGATGTTATTTTTACCCTTTCTGGCGCTGCTGAACACCCTTCACTTCCTTGTGTTTTATAAATACAATGTCTCCAAATACTTCATCTTTTCACTGAGTTTCTCTTACTTACAAGTGTTTAAATTAGACTGACATACTTCGTAGGGGTTTACCCGTCCTTGGCAGGGATAGTTGCAAAGTGATAATCTGTGCTGTTCTGATTTAGTCCACATTACCGACCAGGTGTTAAATGTAACGAACATGTGTTGGTTTTGTGCCTACCTGCTAACTGAAAAACTAGCTGTGTGTACGTGTAAATTGTTAGAGAGAATAGGTTTTAGCAATTCCTCTTTATTTGTTCCACTACATCTCTGATAGCTTTATGGTGGTTCTTCTTCATACCCCACCTTCATTAACTTGCTCACATACATTTCAGTCAATTTCACAATCAAGTTCACAATGTTAAAGGATCAATATATATAGGTACATGTACATGTATGTTTGAACAAAATAGTCTGTAATGTTTTTAATATTGACTTTGGTCCTCGACACTGTCATAATACAATTGGATCGGGCAACATTCTCTGAAGACATACAATGGTGTTTGAGAGCGTTGTAGACATTTAGAAGTCCCTTTGGCGTGCGAACCTCACCACTAGGGTTTGAGACTTGTGACCTGGTGTTCTTTGTTTGTGGACTTCAGTGTGTGGACTTAATTACAGATTTGTGTGTCTTTATGCTACCTTTACTATAGGGTATATACCAGTGGTAATACAATACTATAATCCATGTACAGCTGACCACTTATCAAAACTACATCTCACTGAACACGCCACCAGTAATTATGGGTCATTTTATGAGGAGACCCAGTTCTCTTTTCAGTGCGCCAAGTCTGTGGTGTAACATAACCCGACAGATATTGTCTCTTCAGAATTGTTACCTGCTTTCGTGGTATTTCTAAACAATTTATTTCCAGTATAATGTGTCCAAAACATGACCTAAAACATATTGAATCAATATGTCTCTCGTCCATAAGGGTTTTCTGAACAGGTTCACCTGAGCAATAAGATCAGAAATCAAAAAGTGATAAAATTAACTAATTCAACAAACCGATCTCTTCATTGAGGAATTCACTCTTTTGAAAATATGCTTTTTGTCCAACTGTATGTGTTATGCAAAATATGCATCATGTGTCCATCTATCCATTATGTGTCCAACTATGCATTATGCAAACTACAATGTATGCTTTGTGTCCAGCTATGCATTATGCAAAGTATGCATTATATGTCCAACTATGCAGTATGAAAAATATGCTTTGTGTTGAACTATGCATTATGTAAAATATGCTTTGTGTTCAACTATAATATGCAAAATATGCTTTTTGTCCAACTATGCATCATGCAATATTTGCATTATGTGTCCAACTCTGGCCACCCAGCTGGATAAGCTAATTCACTTATGTGAAAATATGCATTAAAATAAGACTTGGCCTAATGTGATGTAAAACAAAGCACCAGAACTTCAGTGACTTAGAACAGTTGAATGAATCTTTCAAAACTAAACCCTAATGTTGAAGGCTATGATGTTTGGAATGTCATGTAATAGTTATACCCTGAGGTAACATCAGGCACAGCCACACTGTCTCCAGCTGCCACTGTCTCTTCTTCTGTATATTTGAGCAGTTGACAAAAATCAAACATATAAAGCAGTGAAAGAAAAGGAATTGCCATAATTAGTGACTTTTGCCAGCAATCTGATCACTCTGCCAGTAAATCTCATAACGAGTGAACATTTTCTGTTCTTACCATAGACATAAGAAGTATTAATGCAATTCCCACTGATTGCCTTATTCACTGTAGGTACTGGCTTAAATTACTGCATTTATATCTCCACCACTGTTCATTGAATTAATGATGTTCAATCTCATGTTTTGCCAATTCATATTTTTTATGTCCCAAAACTCCTGCCACAGTGGGCATTTGCCAAGATCTGAGTTTAGAATCTTGCAATACATGCAACCTACATCAGCAAGTAAAGGCATACATACATTTTACAAATGAATTACGTTTTCTAATGCATTTAAAAATAAGATATTTTTGACTAAATTTGAATCACAGATTTGAGATCAAGATACCACCAATAACTGGAACATCTAGGACCATGTGGTGTCAATATGAATGGTACATCCAAGTTTTTAATATGTCTGGGAAATACCTTATGTAAGATAGCAAGATAGAGATTCTTATAGTTGCAGCTATTAATTGTACAATCTTATGAATCAATGGATTCTGACCCACTTATCCAGGAAGTTCACGTGGAATGCCTATGTACATTGTGTAAACTGCACCCCCCTCTATAAGTCTTGATTGCGGAAGAGAAAAAAGTGAAGCCCTTAGAAAAAGTTGAACCTGTTAAGCTTGTGTCCTTGGTCATGGGACTGAGGACTTTGTTTGGTGTTGGGCCCAGGTGGAGGGGTTAAAGTTTTGCTTAAGGTCCAGTCTCAGAGACAAGGATCAGTCTATGGCCTGAAGGAACCTGAGTAGTCGAGGGTTAAATCTGTAGATGACCTTCAGTGGTCGAGACTGTGTGTTCAGGCTCAGCATAATGTCCTGGGTCTGTTTTCTCTGAAGTGCAGGGCTTGTTTGACGGCCTGGGCGGACCTTGTTTGAGGTGCCAGCTATTTCTGTCATGCGACGACGGCAAAGTTCAATATTTTCATTCACCAAACAATCACTTTTAGATTTCTCTGCACGACTTCTTGAGAAAAAAGGCTGGAGAAATATGAAAATCGCTCGGAGGAATGAATAAATTACACAAAGAGTTAAAGTCATGCAATTATTATATTTAATAACCTGTATGTAGAATTATTGTTTTATCACTTTTATTCGGATAATTTTGTCCGCTGCATGATGAGTGGGCTACTGCCAAGTTCATTGGAGTTAGCTGGCCGAACCCAATTGAGCGACAAACAATATATGATTTACTTATTCCTTGTAAGTGTTAGCTCGTTGTCCTTTATAATGAATTTGAGATCGAAAAATGAACTTGATAACCTCTTGCCATGTGAGCCGTGCAAACAAGCGTGTTTTTGTCTTAGTGTTCTCTGTTGTCGTATAGCTCCATTGCAAAGATAAACAGGGATAAAGTTTATCCTTGCAAAGAATCCGTCTGCTGGAGCGAGTGAGACCTCTAAAACCGTTCCAGCATTCTGTGATCTGAGCTGCTCGCCATTCGGGACAGATATGACATTTATGCCTCCAATAATATTCCATCTCAAATATTTTTTCATTGAAATCCCATCCTTTTTGAAATATTTGAAATACAGAGAGTGCTACTTAGAGGAGATTATCTGGAAATATTACACATAATGTTATACCTGTATCCTGAATATGACGGGTTAATGTGAAAAACTGTACTATCTTGTGTCAGGCTCACGATTACCTCGCAGACATTTGTTAACAATCCTCTGCTTCTAAAGTAGGGTTTTCCTTTTACAAGGGATTATTCCACTATTTAATGTTAAAAGCATATTTTTGATAGAATAGAGTTTTTATTGAATTTTCAGGAGTTTTCTTCAAAAACAATGTCAATCAAACTTCTCATTTTATTTTCAACTTCTACCTGCAGAGTTCATTATGAAACTCGAAACTGTTTTGAATGCTTAGCTATAGAATGTCCAGTACAAAATAATTTCTTTAATGCCAGTCTTTTCTGTCAGTGAACATCTTTGTCCATGGACTCAGGAATTTACAGACTCCACTGACAAAGTTGAAGAAGCATATACCCAGAACCATGTGTAACATTAAACATGTGACAATATTACCGTATATAGTTTGTGTACTGTATGGGTGCTCAGTAGTTCTGTGGACTGTTTTAATATGATCACAAACCGAGTAAAGTTGGTTTGATCAGCCACAGGGCAATTCTTTTCAGATCTTATCTCCTATGTCCATGACATATATACATGTTCTTATTTCCTGTACTTTATTGAGAATATGTTCTCTTGTATTCTCTGCTTTATGATGTTACTTAACATGATCTTCACAATTAAAGCTAGAGTATATACATAGACAGGGGCATGTAATCAGCCAATTCTGCAGTAAATGTACTCGACTCAGTGGTGTATTACATACCGTACATACATGTATGAAAGTGTATATATGTTGGAAGAGCATGTTCAGAACTGACAAGATATGCCGCTTATATGTTTGGAGTCAGACATATGCCTCGAGCTAACTCTTGAAAGATAACTTGTGATGTTCAAGAAAGTTCCAGAAATAGTTTGGATTCAAAAAAGAGACTCTAAACCTTTGCTTTCCATGGCATTTGCTTTCTTGTTTTCTGGCTATAGTACAAGGAGAGTAGGGTGGAGTAGATGTTTTAGGATCACACCAGGCCCATAATGACCTTCAAATGGATTTCTACTCCTGACAAACTCAAAATATTTTCAAACTCCATCACCTTTTTATCGCCGTTTGTCCCAGATGTACATGTAGCTTGACCTTCATCATAAGTTTCCAGATAAAAGAACTTACCAAGCGATGAAAATATTTTAATTTTAATACACTATTTTTTCAAAGCGGGTTGTAATGCTTGCTGTGGTTCAGACCCTTTTTGATTTCCATGGCTGCTCTCTGAAAAGGTTTAAATGGGGGAAGATGACAGCTAGAGGTAATGAAAGCCAGTCAAGCACATCTTGATCTATGTGCTCATTGTTAATAATATTTCATAATATGATAAAAACTTAGCAGAGCTGTCTTGTAATAAAGCTGCAGCTGGATGTCTGTCCCTGTAGTTCACCAAGCCATTCATGTGAAGTAGCTATTTCAATAGGACACCCCTAGATGGGTAGACTGGGTTGGTGAGATTTGCCACAGGCTAGCTCGGAGCTCTTGGCTTGTGATTACACTCTGTGGGTTACATCTCTGTACTATAATGGTGCATTCAGATTGAATGACTGGTAATACAATTGACAAAACGTCTTAAGGGGTTTCGTTAACTTTCATTGCCAGAATTCACCTGATATATCCCACAAAAAACTACATTTATAGACAAATGAGTTTTCATATGAATTAATAATGAATACTCACTCAGTATATCCCCTCAAAACTGTCGCCAACAGCTAAATTCTGACAGCAAAACTGAAATTCACTTTTGATTTTCAGCTTACCAACACTTTTAGTTTTGAAGTTTCTCCTATCTTTTAATATATGATTTCGGTACTTTTATCTCTTGGTAAAGGATCCATTTTTGTAGCTAATTTCAATCAGTAATACATGTACATGCAGTAAAAATATGAGCCAAGGAATTGAATGTTCACCATGTTAATATGAGCCAAGGAATTGAATGTTCACCATGTTAATATGAGCAAAGGAATTCCTGAATGTTCACCATGTTAATATGAGCCAAGGAATTGAATGTTCACCATGTTAATATGAGCCAAGGAATTGAATGTTCACCATGTTAATATGAGCAAAGGAATTGAATGTTCACCATGTTAATATGAGCCAAGGAATTGAATGTTCACCATGTTAATATGAGCAAAGGAATTCCTGAATGTTCACCATGTTAATATGAGCCAAGGAATTGAATGTTCACCATGTTAATATGAGCCAAGGAATTGAATGTTCACCATGTTAATATGAGCCAAGGAATTGAATGTTCACCATGTTAATATGAGCCAAGGAATTGAATGTTCACCATGTTAATATATTGAATGTTCACCATGTTAATATGAGCCAAGGAATTGAATGTTCACCATGTTAATATGATGCCAAGGAATTGAATGTTCACCACCATGCAGCCAAGGAATTGAATGTTCACCATGTTAATATGAGCCAAGGAATTGAATGTTCACCATGTTAATATGAGCCAAGGAATTGAATGTTCACCATGTTAATATGAGCCAAGGAATTGAATGTTCACCATGTTAATATGAGCAAAGGAATTGAATGTTCACCATGTTGAGATAGCATGTTGAGTGTACATTTTAGACTGAACCCTAAACAATGAAATCAATCCATGTTATTTCTTAGATTGTCACCCTTCTATGAAAATGATTTGTATAAAAAGTACCGGTCAAAATATAAGCTTTTTTTTGGATATGCTTCTTTTCATGTACATGTAGTACTTCAATATAAGACTATTATTTAGAGGGCTTTAACATCAACATTTCTTTTGTCTGAAAGGTAATGAAACCCTTAAGTCCTCCTCTACTTTTCTCTCAATGACCTTTTTTGGACCTGAATAGAACATTGGTTGATCAGTAATATTCCTTGCCAAACGTACTTTTGCTTAAGGTCAGGCAAATTGTCTGTGATGGTCAGTATCAGGTTGATGCTATAACAATTTACCTCTCTATATATCCCTGCGATACATGTAAATATACCTGCAGAATGGCTACATGAGAGAGAGTTATACAAGCTATATGGTCACCATTGTCAAACCTGTAACTTGTTTGTGTTTTAAAGTGGCAACATGTGAAAACTTGAGACAAAGAACACTTTCACGAAGACAGGAGAGCTTCAGTTAGAATAGCAGCCATGTTTAAAGTTGGTAAAGCCATGTGAAACATTGTGCACTGCCTAACCCAGCTTTTTACTCTTTTCTCATCTGTACATGATGTGGACATTGAATCCTTCTCAAGGACAATAGAATATCCACATTGTAAACTCAAATATTCTAGTCGATTAAAGATTTTCTCCTGACTTCTTATGAACATGTGAGTTCAGTGAATTCCTTCTCGGAGACTGTGTGTTGGTATTTGAATCCTACTATGAGCCTATGGGTTAACAGTAGAACCCCGAGACTACCAGGGCACTTTGTCCTTATTCCAAGTATCACGGAATATTGTTTCAATTACAACAGTTAGCTCCAGAAGAAATATGGAAATCATCAATCTTTCTTCCAGGTTATAGAAGCATACTTTTGTTCAGCCCAACATGGACTGTTTATAAAATTCCACTACATCTATGTGTAGTGCTTGGTGTTCTGCCATATCCCAAGCTGGCCTTTCTACTTTGAATGTCTGAAGCTCGGCGTTCTTGGCCCTTAAGAATTCACAGTATATTCTTTCTATTTTATCATCGTATTTCTTGATCATTGCTTCAACATGTGCAGTCTTTCATGCACATCCCCTGTTCTTTGTCTCCATGGACATCTCACCCAGACCTTTGATAGTTTCAGTTGACATTATTCCTACAAACCCAACAAGATTCTTCACATAGATAGCCAATATCTACACATGTATGTCTTGCCAGCAATGTGAAAAAAGGGAAATATAAAAAGAAGAAAAACTTATCTCTTTGAAGTATATCTATGTGACGGATCGTTTATCAAATACAAACGGAAAGAAACTGTTGACATAAATTTTGGAATTTTGAAGAAAAACAATAAATCGTTACATGCTGATGTGTCGTTTCAACATCACGGCATGGGACCTCCTGTAATGGTAGGGCATATTCCTGCTATGACATGATGGGGCTAATAGTGCATAATATGTTAATCTTGATAAATTAATATTCTACCAATAAGCCACATCGTAATCCCAGAAGTACCACATATTCATGCTAGGCGCGAGACTGAGGGGCAGGTTTACGCACATGCTTTTTTTCATGAGAGCCAGCAAATCCACCATCTTGGGAAGCTTACTTGTGCTAAAATTATTCTAACAACATTTGTTGTGCGAATTTCTTGAACTATTGAACCAATACACCGACAATATACACTGGCATTGTTGATTCTTGTGGAAAAAAAACGCATGTTCGTGAACCTGCCCTTTAGTCTCGGGCCTGGTATGAATATGCGGTGTTAATATGCGATACTTCTGGGATTACGATCCTATCAATTGGATTAAAGGTCACATGCAACCACAGACCTAATGTCACAAATTTATCCGATCACATTCGTGGAATGTTGACTCAGTCGCACTATGATTGGTCGATCTCCCAGGGTCACTGGACGAGATGTTTGGTGTGAGACACTGAGATTCTATAGATTCTATGTATAGAGAGCCTGAGTTTAATCTACATTTTATGGAGTGTCAAAGTAACAACAACTGTTTGCATCACTTTATATCTTGATTGGTCAATTCAAATTTTCAAAAAGAAATCCTGAATTCTCATTGGTCTGTGTAGAAAATTAAAAGAACATCCAGTCAATCAGTTAGAGCTGTAAAGCTACATTAGGGATTGACTTACTGTGTTGTTTGTGGAGTTGACTGGAAGGACTTGTAGTTAAACCATATAATTCTCTCTCTCTCTCTCTCTCTCTCTCTCTCTCTCTCTTGACTGGAATAAATTCTGCATTGTTTTTATTGGTAGGAAGTCCACTTTAACATTCTTGTTCATTTTAGCTTAAAACTGTTTTCCAGATAGAGCACTATATTAGAACCCACTTAATCACATAACGCTTAATTGAAAATTCTGCTTGATATCAAAGAAGTTGTGAACTGACAAATCCATCATTTGTCTCATACACTATGTTTGATGAAAGGGGTAGTTTGGATAAATGCACAGATGATTCCTGGATTTAGGGTATGCAATTGAGATTCCACTATCTGTACACTGTGGTTTTATGATTGAACAATCATTTTGTTCTGATTTGACTGATCTCATCACCATTTTGTGATAAATTCAAAGATGGTAACTGCGTGGAGAATGCTGGATCCATATGAAAATGTTATATGCATCTGCTCAGAGAACATTTTGACAAACTTGTTTCTTTTATCAAATTGCAGCCAGAGTTCTGTAAAAATTCCATGATCCTGTCAGATCAGCTTACATATCCAGTGGGTTGTACAGGAGTTTGTAACTTGGTGTAACTTTGTGAGTGTTACCTCACCCTGTGATCGACAACTGTTACAACTTGACTCATTGAAAATCTGGAATGTGTTAATACATGTACGTCATACAAATTCCAAGTTTGATACCAGGTGAAAAAAATGGTAGACTACTACAAGCAGACATATGTTATATGTATCTAATTGAGAGCGCAGCCAAGAAACCACTGAGCAATTTGAAGAGAAGCTAAAACTAATATAATTATAGGATATATACTTTCATAACTTCATTAAAAAATAAGAAGACTTATGCCATGTTTCATTAAACATTTGATTTGACATCCTGCAGTGGGCATGCAAGACACGTTTTTGTCTTTTCACATTCCAGTATTTTGACGCTGATGCTATCAGCTAAAGCCACAATTAATTTTCGTCCTGTAAGCTTCATCGCGATAGGGAGAAAAAATACATTAATTTGATACATTTTCCTTTAAAAATATGTGCAGAAATATCGTCCAAAATATCAGCAATATCAGCAATATAAGTTATTAGTGAAGTGACTTGAGGTATTTAAGACAATTCATTCACTCACCATTGTTAAATTCTTGTGGTGATAATTTGATCTTTTACAGGCTGTTTGCCAGGTAATTCCCAGTCATAATCGTTTGCTCATTTCTGTACAAATTAACCATATAGCTTAAGCTTGTTCACCAGATATAAATTGATCTGAAGAGATTAATCTATACTAATAGCTTGAGACATGATGACATATTTGTCCACTGCCCATGATACTATGGAGTGCTCAAGTGAATCCATTCATCTAGATGTATGTTTAGAACATACTGTCAGATAAACATGGCCTACAAAGAAGCTAGGCAAGAAGGGTCCTGTTGACTCACCAAGTAATATAACAAGGCACAACTTTTTGGCATATTCTTGTGAGGAACTACCTTTGTTTAATAAGCCTCAAGGCCAGAACAGTGTGGAAATTAACGACTTGTACCCCTGTCAATATGGCTAACGAGCATTCTCAGGTAGATTCATTAGCTCTGACTGTGTGAACAGGCTGGCCAGAATTTACTCCCCGGGTCACTGTTCCCTTTTGTTAACTGTTTTCTTTCTCATAAGTAAACAGTCTGAACCTTGACACCTGTTTTTCTCCAACTACTTCTTTCCTTTAACATGCCAGATTATTAACCTCCATATCTCTGACTTAGGGATACTTCCTGGGATGTTGAACATACCAATGTATATATATCAGCATAATAATTACTGGTGAATCTACTTTGAACAGTACTTACATGAAGGCCAACATGGTGAAAAACAGTGACAGATACAATGTACATACATGTACATGTAGAGGATCACTGATGTGTATATCCAATTTATTAAACTCGTATAGTACTCTCGGTCAATAAATTGGATATCATGAGACTTGGATTGGAGATTCTATTTATCTCATAAGTTTGTTTTCCATATATTGATGCAAAATAAATCTTTCATTGTTTCATGACTGACTTCAGCTGAGAATAAATATTGAGTGTTCATTTTTCAATAAGGCCAAGGTGCATTTAGGCAAGCGTATTACATGGCATGGTGTCTTGAATTTTGAGAAGATTTGTAACATGATCATCGAAAACTCTGCAAAGATTAACTACATGTAGATAAAAATAAAGTGTTATTAAATATGTCATTTATAAAGGGAATTTTACATATCATGGGAAAAATGTAGTTCTGATAAGTAACGATCTTTCAAGTAACAAAAGGGATGTTTAACAATGCTTAGTTATCTTTGAATCAATGTGACAGATGTAGATATCCGAACATTGTCGAGTACCTCAGCTTCCTGAAACACTATGGTACAATGATCCACATCTATAATACTGAATGGGAGGATTTGCACTTGATGAACCCTTGGTGGTTTATAATTGTAGAAGCAATTCCAATTAGAAAGCATTAGTATCGCCTGTATCCTGTACTCTGGTGTAGGAAAGAACTATAGATTACTGTACTGTTTGAAGAAGTTGGTCCATTCTCTAACTGCATGTAAACAGGAAGATATTTCTTGTGGGTGTGTAGGACGGACCAACGGGTGGAAACGGAAATGAGTAAGCCAAAAACTGGACACATCTTACCACAGAAAGGTTTATTGCAACACTAAAATCATAGTGTAACACACCATAGTTGTATAAATGAAAGAAATCTTTTGACCAACATTTTCCAAGTATTTGTAACAATTCAGCATTATAGTACGGTACTAGAAATGAAGAACAGTTTTCTTCAAGGAGCAAATTTGTGGTGTAAGGTACAGGTACAATGCATAAGCTTGTTTCTAGTCACACTTAAATTTCATTGAACAATGTGGAAGTGGTGGAACAAGACAATTCGGGAATGACATTTACCACCAAAGTCACGCTGGTATCTGAAAACCACATGGTAATTGTCAGGTCGGCCTACCTGTCCTCGTCATTCCTGACATAATTCCCTCTCGTGTGCCATTTGATTGCTGCGTGTAATTTGACATATCAAATACTTGTGAGGTGCTGTTCAACTTCCAGTCCTGAGTGGCATACTTTAACATAGTGTTTAGTTCTGTGGCACTAGCCTGGACAGGTATGTAAGCTGTTACAGAGGTACCCCTAAATGTTCAGGTGTGGTAGATTGGATCGGATGCATTTGATAGGTTTTTATTCGTATTTTACTCCCAATTACATTTAGTGATATGTTTATTTTGTCATTAATAACTAGGAATAAAATATAAGCTGAGCCTTGAACAACTACTCTGAACTTCCTATTAACTTTATATTCATTCTATCATGGCTCAGTCATACTGGCCGTGAATGCCTTGCTGTTCTAGTACAATGTAGGTTGGATGGTTGGACGTCATTGGGTTGGTGGGTGGGTGGATGAATTTGTCCATGCTATGCTAGGGTAACAAGTGTAAAAACCACATGGGTGGTAAAACAATGTCTGTAATTGATAGCAATATTGAGGGTTCTGTTGTATGTTATTGTCATGGTATAAATATACATTTACTAGAGGTATTCAGATTTCAGGATAATAAAATCTAATAAATGTTCTCTGTCAGTGTATTATCACAGCTTGCTTCATATGAGTTTCTACATCTAACATCTAGGTGCTAAGGATCGTTCAAAATTATGCAATATACACAAATAGACATGTGAAATGCATCGAGGATCCATTTTCTGACCGAGGATAGCTTAGATTATGAGAATGTAAAATGCTTGTAGAATGTCAAGCAGTAGAGTTTAACTGGTTGATGGGAGTTGCACCCTCCCGCATTGTGGCTGGCCGGGGTTGGTATGGAGGATGAACAGTGCACAGTTACGTTATGCTGGGTGGACCCGCTGTTTGTTGGCAGAGTTAGAGATGATTGTCTGATTCACACCCTAACCTTCTCAGTAATGATGCCGATTACAGACAGATGTACTTTTCAACGGGAGCTTCTCTGCGATTTCCTTTTGCTGCAAAAAAAAAGAAAAAAAAAAGAAAAAAAAAGAATGAGATGGAGGGATGTGCCTGGAGTTGGAGAAGCTCTCACAAGAGGATGATAGGTTTCCAGTCAATCCCCCTGTGTTAGAGGCTCTGTCTGTGATTATCACAGCCATGCTAAACTTCATCCAGCTTAACCCCTATTGCAAAGCTGTCAGCCAACTCTCCTTCAAACTTAGTCAGTATCCAAGTTTTCATGGTAGATGTGAGCTTCAGATGTAATAAAACTGTGTTTTCTTTTATGAGTTATTGTCTCTGGTGTCTATAATGACTTGAGTTAATTAAATTTGTCGCTCAGCCTCACCTGAAGGTGTCAGTTTTTCTCTCCACAACAGACAGCCATTGTTTGTTATTTACAGTGACTGCTCAAGCTGATGGTGTGACATTTATACCGGTAGCTGTAGAAGGGAGAACTAGAATGTGGTTAAGAAAGGGTAGATTTATGACCAAAGGTGGACTAGAATTTTAATTATAAGGTGTATCTGTTGGAGCAGGACCATTGTGCCTCCAAGGGGTAGCCAAGGCTGTCAGGTACCCTCAGTAATCATGATGGACTGGTGACCAGGTAACTGTGGTAATCTGACAACCCAGTGAATGGGGTGGAGTTGTGAAGGGTACCCTGGGGGCATACACCTGTGTATATGGTCACATTCCTCAGACAAGTTCTCAGTTACAGATACCTACATAGTCTACATCCATTCACACAGATACAGGATTCTACCATCATGCATTGCAAGATCAGTGATCACTCTCCCTTTCTCACCTATTGATGACTCTCCTGCAAAATAAAAGTGTATTAGAGAGTAATACCATCAAAAGTACGAGAGACTATAGGCAATGAATAATTAAGTTGTCCAGGGAAGGCAATGAATAATTAAGTTGTCCAGGGAAGGCAATGGGTAATTCAGTTGTCCAGGGAAGGCAATGGGTAATTAAGTTGTCCAGGGAAGGCAATGGGTAATTAAGTTGTCCAGGGAAGGCAATGGGTAATTAAGTTGTCCAGGGAAGGCAATGAATAATTAAGTTGTCCAGGGAAGGCAATGGGTAATTCAGTTGTCCAGGGAAGGCAATGGGTAATTAAGTTGTCCAGGGAAGGCAATGAATAATTAAGTTGTCCAGGGAAGGCAATGAATAATTAAGTTGTCCAGGGAAGGCAATGGGTAATTCAGTTGTCCAGGGAAGGCAATGGGTAATTAAGTTGTCCAGGGAAGGCAATGAATAATTAAGTTGTCCAGGGAAGGCAATGAATAATTAAGTTGTCCAGGGAAGGCAATGGGTAATTAAGGGAAGGCAATGGGTAATTAAGTTGTTGGGGAAGGCAATGGGTAATTCAGTTGTCCAGGGAAGGCAATGGGAATAATTAAGTTGTCCAGGGAAGGCAATGGGTAAAGTTGTCCAGGGAAGGCAATGGGTAATTAAGTTGTCCAGGGAAGGCAATGGGTAATTAAGTTGTCCAGGGAAGGCAATGGGTAATTAAGTTGTCCAGGGAAGGCAATGAATAATTAAGTTGTCCAGGGAAGGCAATGGGTAATTCAGTTGTCCAGGGAAGGCAATGGGTAATTAAGTTGTCCAGGGAAGGCAATGGGTAATTAAGTTGTCCAGGGAAGGCACTGGGTTATTAAGTTGTCGAGGGAAGACAATGGGTAATTAACCTTTGTTCAGAGAAGGCAATGGGTAATTAACATTTGTTCAGAGAAGGCAAGGGGTAATTAACATTTGTTCAGAGAAGGCAATGGGTAATTAACATTTGTTCAGAGAAGGCGATGGGTAATTAACATTTGTTCAGGGAAGCATGGGTAAATAGCACCCAGATATGCATATAAAATGTGTGGCTGCAGAGACTGGCCAAGCAGAGTGTGTGATGCATTGAGAGACATTATTCACATTTGAAAAGTATATTCATAAAGTGTTTTAATATCAGTTGATGAACATGTACATTAATTCAATTCATAAAGGGAATTCCGGATGGCATCACGGATCAGAGAATGGAAATTTATACAAAACAGAAAGACAATCCCAGTTGACCCACATGTTTTCAGATCTGGCATCTTCTTATTCCTTTGCATAAAGCAAAGCATTCATTTTGACCGGACACCTGACTGCGCCATATTCATATAGACCTGCACTGATTCAACCTCCACTCTTCTTGGAGAGTTATGTCCTGTGGGCCATCCTGATGATAATGGATGGTACATGGAATATGGTAAAAGTGATCAACACCTAGAAGCTATGTACAATGTACTCTAGAAATGCTCCATAATGACATAATACTGGTGTATATGGACCAAGCTCTTCAACAACCAGGATACAGTTAATAGCTGGAAAACTATTTTTGCTGCTTACTCTGTTAGCTTTGATGTATTGCGTGAGTTCATTACGGTGTAATATCAGTTCACGCATAGTCCACCAATAACCAGATGGACATCAAGGAAAGATCATACTATTTAGACGTGGTAGGTTATACACCAACTAATAGTGCTTCTATTATGAGATATGACAGCACTGATGATGGTAGTCCTGTTCATAGCCTCACATAGTCGTTGAGTTCATATGTGACCGAGTCATGCAAATACGTGCCTGAATTTACATTCTCATATCGTATCAACACCACCCCACCTTATCACACCCCACCCAACCTCAAATGAGTCTTGTAACAAGAACCCTCTAACATGGTGTTTCCCATCAACGTCTTTCATCTTACTGTTCGTGTTGTTTGGTTAAAATATTTTCTCTTGTCTAATCATTGAATCTGTGAATAATCAGAAGTTAGAGTATTTTTTATTCACAATGTTCTAGACTGGAAAAGAAGCTATTACTTCATACCGTTTGAGATGAACATTCACCAATGTTATAAGGTTATCCATCCGTCAGGGAATCTTACATCTGAAAACAGTGTTCATTTAGTAGCCAGACTTTGTCATCAGTTCTCGTTTTCTTGGCAAAAAGTTTTGTAAAAGCCAGAGTTCAGGTTAGTTTAAAACCGACATTGTTGAATAAGGGTCTTGCCATTTGCTTCAGGGCCAAGTTCAACGTCAATACATGGCTTGTTAGGTTGTGAAAGCATTGAAACCAAGAATGCTAGAATTGTTTCTCAAGCTGTGCTCTGATAAGAATGCTGTGTAAATCTGAACACCTTACCTGGGTTGAGAGATGACTTCAGGAGGGTCTGGACACATTTACTGTCCACAGATTGGAGAATGCTCTCTATTGGAGAAGTGAATTAACACTGTTTGCTGCGATGCTTCTCTGGTTGACAGGAAACATTGCTGAAACTTGCAGAAAATATTTAAATAGATCTTTTAAACTGTAGTTATTTAATATACCTTTCAGACAGACTGATGGACGACTGTTGTTAATCAATCCTCTTAATGTCATAGGTAATGAATTGATAAGATGATAAATGTTAATAATCAGATGGTACAGACACATCTCACAAATGAATACTGATACAAGTACAATATGGTACTTGTTGTTAGAGAATTCGATCTCCATATTCTTGAATGAGTTTTGGACAAAACAGTACCCAAAGAAACATATTTAACAGCATGATAATAGGTGTTAGACAATTCCACAAATATTACGGCTATCTATTTTGAGTTGTCATTGATGTATTTCATATTTAGATAATAAATTCAGGCATTTACTTAGTGCTCATTGTTTATTTAAATTTTTTTGGCTTGTGAATAATCAATATTCAATTATATCTGTTATAATGGCTATAGTATTCATTAACACAGAGTTGTCTAAATCTTGCACGTATCACTTCCTGAATACTCAACAAAATACATCTGATAATGCATGTACATACAGTGGATAATCACCAGCACTTATTAATTTATTGCCATCTTTATTGATTTCAATCGTTAGTCATCATGTCATGTACCAATTTAATTAGGGATTAAAATATTGTCGTCATTCGGAATCGGGTGTCAGTCATGAAGCTGTGAAATATGAATAGTGGTTTATACACATGGTACGTGTGCACAGGTACATGCATATACATGTAAGCTAATATAAGAGAAACTCGGGTGGTTGAAGTCAATTGACCTTTCAACATGATGATGCAGTATACCATCATACCATCGTCAGGTGTGAATGTTTATAAATGAGACTACTGTAGATTACTTTATGCAATGACAAATTTACTCTGTTTTGAAAGTATCTTCAATTGATTGAACTGTCTCAGAAAAAAACCCTCTTTCAAAGTTTAATTATGCGCATTTCACATGCCACTTGATCTGCGGTGTCGTGTTGCAAATTTTTTTCTAGTTACTGTGTCATTTGGGTAAACTGAAGACTGAAATAGAGAGAAACTAGTGGAGCGTGCAGACAAATTTATCCTACCTGGCATTCTTATAGGTAACATGAATAGGAGAGTATGGAGGCTTCACATGAGGTATGTCTGCACAGACTGGTATATCCTAGAGGTCATCAAGTACTCGTGTGGTTAGAACAGGACATGAGTGAATACTTAATATTGCATAGACAAAACTTTACTGTCACATTCTGATATAGATAAAGCCCTCATAACTACTGGTGGGTGGAATAGTGTGAGAACTAGATCATTGCCATGATGAAGAGATGCATCCTCTCACCTCTCAACACCTCCCCCCCCCCCCAACCCTCCACCACCCCATGCCTCTTCTTCTCACCACTTCAAACATAAGGTATACCTGTCAAAACTATTGACATGATTTAATACCCCTTCAAATCACTAATATCAGTGGATGAAGGATTTAGAATCAATTTGTTGTTTGAGCATAGAATTGGCAAGCACGACATGTGAATTGACGATTCCATGTGGACTCCTGCTTCTCTCATGCACCTTAGATGAGCTACTGAGAGTGGGGGCAAAGTTCAGTCTGTTCAGGTCAAGGGTCATGATCACATATGTAGGTCAGGGTGTCACACGATGCAAATAACTAGTCTGGCTGGCTTCTAACCCCCTAAACATGAGCCACCATACTGAGAAGCTTATCTGATAACATAAATGGAGATTGTTAGACATGATTGTCACAAAAAAGTGGAATAACCTGATTCATCTGAATTTTGAATAATCACTTAACATAGAAAATAGTACAGGTCTAAATCTTCAACAAAAACACTGATATATTTAGATATTCTTCAGTTTGTGGTTTGGTTTGGTTTGACTTGGACACTTCATCGTGGTATGATGGTTCATACAGAGTGCCATACAACCCATTCTCCCCATACCACCCTACATGTTCCCTTGGGCCATTTCACGTCACGTAAGTAACATTTGTGACAGTTACCTCGAAGTTTACCCATTAAGTCAGACAAGAAGAAAAACACCATAATGCTGAAACCTCATAAGCATATTGAACTGGTATCCTACCTTTTATATGGGACATTTTACAACTCCTTTCATTTACTTTATTAGTTCACAGAGCTTCATATGTACTCTGTCACGTAAGTAATTCAGAAAGTTACTTACGTGACACATTACAAATCAAGCTCTGTGAACTAACAAAGTGAATGATATGAGTTGTAACATATCTCATATACAAGGTATGATACTAATCCAATATACTTATGAGGTTATAGTTCTATGGTGTGTTTCTGCATATATGTCTGAGTGAGCAAACTTCAAAGTAACTGTCACAAATGTTACTTACATGACGTGAAATGGCCCCCTTGCAATTATAACACATAGCCGCTGATAATTAAATGAATATCTAAAGTCCCCATGATAGATCTCTCAGTCTTTCCCCTATTTCCTTTCATCACATATTTGGATGTAATGATTGAGTTTGTGCTGCACAATCTTTACTTTGACTGCTAGACTTTGTGACAAGGGAGATAATCCAGGATGTCTCACTAGCCCATTTGGGAACCACTCTTCTGCTTGTCAACTTGGCATCCTCAGAGATTCACATACTATGTTGATCGTACAGACTGCATATCTATATAAGGCCCCAGCTCCATTTGTAGATCAACTATTAGAATATCTAGTTAATTCTGCAAAGATAAGAATATTAGAATCTTGTGTGAGCATGCTGTACACCATTGATGCGCATATCATTGATGACAGTGACTGAAAATAGAACCTGTTTATATGAAATGAACTGCTGAATATAAAACTGTCATAATCATTTTGGTGTAGATATTGTATTTCCTTACTAAATTGGCAGGATTTGTTTGTTTATATGTATTAAATATATGGCTGTCATTGAAGAGAAGGACTTTGGCCCTTTGTTGAAATATTTCGGCAGAATTTGCCCCAGGTTTTGAGGCATGGCATGCTTCGGAAGTAGTGGGCTTGTGAGCATTTTATATGGAAAATTGTCAAGGTCTTGACTTGCAGAGCCCTGGCCCATGTGGTATAGACTATTGTTTGTTAAACGGATGTTGATTCATGTGCTGGGGAGACCCCTGTCAGACAGCCTTACTAGCCTACACTGTTTGTTCAGCTTTTTCCTCATATTTCTGCTGATTTTTGTTTTAATTTTTTCCTCTGGCTAAGCTGAAAAAATCTCAATACAGTTCCTCTCCATAGTAAAAATTCCATGTTGAATAATGTCGGTGTCCCACATGCTGCAGAGGAATATATTGTTATTGAGGAAAAAGTCGGCCATCTTGCTGTAATTTGTACGTATCCAAAGTAGTTGTGTGAGCACATATGGAGTGAGCGTGCCCAGTTCTGCCGTTTCAGGGTAGTATGTGTGTGTGCCGGTGACTTTATTTGTCCATCCTATACCTAGTTTATGTGTGTGATAAAAACATAGCATAGGGCCATCAACAAATACAGTAAAAATATCACACGATATCCCACACTTTGGTGAAATTCCTGTGCACAAAACCCTTTTTAACAGGTTGAGTTGATATGCTTCTGATTGAATAAAGTGATTTCAGGTCAGGATTAATCTGTCCTGTCCAGTACCCTATTTCTTTCAACTTTTCGAACAACATCATTAGACTTAGAAGCAGAACAAAAAAATAATTATGTCAACTTAGGCTAAATACTATGGCATGGATATGTTATTTATCCCAAGAAGTGAAAAGATAGCTAAGAAATTGTAGAAAGTTACCAGAATTTCTCTTCGCAAATGCCTGAAGTTAAGTTTTGCCGTCTGAATAATTAAAAGAAATAGGGTAGTATGTTTGTTTTAAAAGAGTGAGAGCATCATTCTTCTACTATTTTGTAGTTTTTAGACGCAGAAACCTGCTATATATATATGTATACATAAAACCAGTTTTTAAATATGTAAAAACTATAAATATGTTCAATTTAGCATAAGTGATGTCACTAGAGGGAGACTACTCTGGATTAAAACCTAAAGTGTTTTTACCAATTCGAAGATTGGGTATCAAAATTACATGGAAAGAAACAGAAACGATAAATGTTTGCCTACGAATGTGTTTAATTCCAATTCTCCACATGCAGTAGAACACCAAGCCGTTACTTTGACATCCAGTAAAAATTGATATAATGCATAACCTGACATGGAACTTGATTTCCTTTGTGGGAAAAAAGTTTCAATCTATATGAGAATGGATAAGTTAATTTATCGGTTTTGACAGTCACAGTATCTGTGTGTGGTAAACTCTATATATTATCCCAATATTGGTAATGTAGATAACTATTTGCTGAACAATTCAGGCTATATTTCATATCCTCTTGAATATAAAAAAATTGAACTGAAAATTGGACTGTCTGATACAAAGCTAACAATCTGGGTTGGATTGTATTTTTCAGCTTTGAAGAGGTGAGCAGTGTGGACTCTGTATCAAATCATCACTACTCGCCTATGCACCCACAGAGCGAGACCCCACCACCATTAAAAGGTCGAAAACAGAAAGAAGACAAGTATTGTGGGGTCTGCGGTGATCGTGCACTGGGCTACAATTTTGATGCTATCTCGTGTGAATCGTGCAAGGCCTTCTTCAGGAGAAATGCCCCCAAAAGTTTGGTAAGTCTGTCTGTGAAATATATTCCACACCCAGAGTCTGTTCCAATGAGAGATGTGCCCAGCATTTCAAGAATGGAGGACCTTGGTTTATGGTAAATTCTGTAATAATTCAATCATTGTTATTTATAACATTCAATCACCCTCATGTTTTAATCAGGTACTCTAATTTGATTATTCAATGAAGAACTTACATCAATGATGTACCGTATCTGTTTTCTATCATGTCAATGGCTTCCTGTTCGATTAAATTTGATCACCCCGGTAATTTGGCTAGGGATATGTACTTCCTGTCATTGAAATAATAGAAAATTTTCCATGACAGCAGCAATAACATAACATTCCATATGATACCCTCCTAGTAAAACCTACCATAACAACAACATAACATAACACTCCATACCCTCCTGGTAAAACCTACCATAACAACAACATAACATTACACTCCATACCCTCCTGGTAAAACCTACCAAAACATAACATTACATTCCATTCCATACCCTCCTGGTAGAACCTACCATAACAACAACATGACATTACACCCTATACCCTCATGGTAAAACCTACCAAAACAACAACATAACATTACACTCCATATCCTCCTGGTAAAACCTACCATAACCACAACATAACATAACACTCCATATCCTCCTGGTAAAACCTACCACAACAAGAACAAAACATTACACTCGATATCCTCCTGCCATCCTGGTAAAACCTACTATAACAACAACATCATATTACCTTCCATATCCTCCTGGTAAAACCTACCATAACCACAACATAACATAACACTCCATACCCTCCTGGTAAAACCTACCATAACCAAAACATAACATTACATTCCATACCCTCCTGGTAAAACCTACCATAACCAAAACATAACATTACATTCCATACCCTCCTGGTAAAACCTACCATAACCAAAACATAACATTACATTCCATACCCTCCTGGTAAAACCTACCATAACAACAACATAACATAACACTCCATACCCTCCTGGTAAAACCTACCATAACCACAACATAACATAACACTCCATACCCTCCTGGTAAAACCTACCATAACCACAACATAACATTACATTCCATACCCTCCTGGTAAAACCTACCATAACAACAACATAACATTACATTCCATACCCTCCTGGTAAAACCTACCATAACCACAACATAACATAACACTCCATACCCTCCTGGTAAAACCTACCATAACCAAAACATAACATTACATTCCATACCCTCCTGGTAAAACCTACCATAACAACAACATAACATAACACTCCATACCCTCCTGGTAAAACCTACCATAACCAAAACATAACATTACATTCCATACCCTCCTGGTAAAACCTACCATAACAACAACATAACATAACACTCCATACCCTCCTGGTAAAACCTACCATAACAACATAACATTACACTCCATACCCTCCTGGTAAAACCTACCATAACCAAAACATAACATTACATTCCATACCCTCCTGGTAAAACCTACCATAACAACAACATAACATAACACTCCATATCCTCCTGGTAAAACCTACCATAACCAAAACATAACATTACATTCCATACCCTCCTGGTAAAACCTACCATAACAACAACATAACATAACACTCCATATCCTCCTGGTAAAACCTACCATAACCACAACATAACATAACATTCCATACCCTCCTGGTAAAACCTACCATAACCAAAACATGATATTACACTCCATATCCTCCTAGTAAAACCTACCATAACAACAACATAACATAACACTCTATACCCTCATGGTAAAACCTACCAAAACAACAACATAACATTACACTCCATACCCTCCTGATAAAACCTACCATAACCACAACATAACATTACACTCCATTCTCGCCTGGTAAAACCTACCATAACAAGAACATATGGTAACATTAACCCCATTCCCGCCTGGTAAAGCCCATATAACCATGATTTGTGTACATGAACACAGCCCTCGCAATTAGCCACGGCAAACGGCATTTGCCGTGGTAAATGCTGGGGTAAAATCACTTCGCGACGGCAGTTTTTTTGCTGTGGGTCGTAAAGTGATGTTGTTGTTGTCAGTAAACAACATACGGTCGATGGTAAAATACGTCTCCTTGAACTGGCTTTTCTTGCTAATAAAGTTGGTTTTAATAAACGAGACAGCTACTGGTGCTGTGGTTGTTTGATTGCATAATTTGGAGACATCGGTCGGCAAAATTCACTTTTCCAAGAACTGACAGACAGCCGATCATTCCCGATCTAGAAAGCACAGATCTTCAATTGGATGTCTGTCACTCTCCAGCATGCAGGGCATTTCTCCACTGGCGTTTCTTCGTTGTCGCAATAGCACAGGCGACCACATATGAGGAGAGTGCTCTAGGGAATGGTGAGGGTTACGATGACAGAATTCACATACAGTTAGGATTATGTATTATTGACGTACAGTTAGGATTATGTATTATTGTATTATGAATGGCACGGCAACCTGAAATAGTGAACTGAGTAGTAATCTTAAATTAATTAATTACAGCTGGCACTAAATATCTTATATACTCCATGTTTTCATACATTACCCGAGATATAATTTGCCTGACATTTGGGGTTACCGTACTCCACGTAAGCCCCTACAATTACCATTCTCCTGCACAGCGGTATTTAAAAGTTTTGACAGTGACAATTTGTTTTGCTTTGCCATCGTACGAGAGCATGACGATGCTGACGAAATGGTGAAATTTGAGGTTGTCGTGCATAAAGCCTGAACTGGTGGACAATGGTGGAAACTGTGCTTGAAATTTTCTCTACTTTTTGAGGCGTGCAAGATCGGCCAACATGTTACGACCACGTGGCTTTGTCACTATCGCCGTATCGGATAAATGGATAGCTGGAACCCGAGGTAATAAAAAATTGGAATGCCTCCGGCCGACTATATGGGCAAGTCCGCGGCACACCAAGAAGCGGCAATAATATTAAGCTGTCGTTGGATGTGCTGAACATTCTGGAGGCGGAATACAAAAACTTTACCAGAAGGAGTTAGGAGTTTTTATTCATTCTTGTTTGCAAAGAAGCCAAGGCAAAACTTAAAATATTGTTTGTTTGATTAACCCTACAGGCCCCCACCTATAACTTTAGTTTTTTTTTTATTTTACCTTTTTTTTTTAATTCATCTAAGAAATATAGGGTATTCCTGAAACTATCTTGTATTGTTTGTAAACATAACTCTGAACACATTGGATTGAGGGATACTAATGATTCTCAGTTTATTATATTCCCATTTGGTGATTTGGGGCAGGCTCAGCTGGCAGAAATGTTTACAATATCTGAAAAATGCTGCCACCATCTGATAACACTTGCACTTGTCGAAGTAGTGTTGACTCTCAGAGAAGTGACGAAACATTATGCAAGGCAGCCTCACTCTCTGTGCACCAGGAAAACTCAAATCCACACAAATAGTAATATTTTCTCTGTTTCGCACATCTCATGTCTCTACTCCCATGAAGCAATATTGTCACCAGGTATGTGATCATGAAAAAGTTCAATTGAAAACTAAAATTAAAATAATAAAACTAAAAATTGACCTACCAACGCATGGTTTGTAGCAAGGTTATGTTACCCCAAACAAAAAACTTTTGAATTTTTGCTCAATGGTCAGTACATATGACCAGAAGTTCATCTGTATTTTATGAACTTCTGATATGACAAAAATGAATGCATCAAATTGTAGTAGAAAATATGTGAATTCCAGCAAACATCCTGGGCAAGTCATTTAATTATCGTAGTGAAAACTAGATCTACTGAAAAAAAAAAAATGCCGTGGTGAAGCCCTTTTTTGATTTGATTTCTCCTCAGCATTTTTTTTGCCGTGGAGAATTTTCCTAATTGTGAGGGCTGTGAACAGCAGTGCGGTCAGTAAATATGTGTGGGTGTGAACTTGACTATCCTATACTATAACACTGATGTAATCATCTGTATTATCCGTGTTCTCTCCCTGGAATCAGTGGAATGTTGGATGTGACAATACCTATTCATTCATATAGGCCATCAGCCTGTCTGCAGTTATCACAGTATTGACCAGTCCACTGTTATATAGTAATTGGAGATTGATTGTAGTCAGTGAGTATTTATTCTGCTGGATTATGCCATCATAAATCAGCAGTAGTGAATGGGGGGATAAAAGACCTGGACAGATATTCGGTTACAGCTATTCTCAGACTTGTCGTGGGAGGTTGATTATATTGATTCTGGTCGTGAAAGGTTGGAACTGTTGGCTGTTGTTGTTGTTGTTTTTTCAGCGGGATTGTGGTATGAGAATTTGTTTGCTGTAAAAAACTGAAACCACTTAATCAGCATTTCCTATATGAATTGATGTATCCTGCTGATAGGAGCTTGTTTGCTGGATCAAATATCCGATTATAGGTCAACCAGACAGAATGGCTAATATACTTGACAGGACTGTACAGGAGTTCTCAGTTGGGATGGTTTATATACTCCATCTGTTAGGGGTCCAGGCGACAAATTGGGATTGATGAGATTGATGATCTAGATCGTGTGCTTTTCTTTAAAAAATACTTCTCCTTCATTAAAAGTTTTGTTAATACCAGCACAGGTTACATTGATCATGTGTACAGGAAGTGGGATTCTAAACCAATCACATGCCTCCATCATCCCCTATCTCCTCAGTACCTAAGAACTTCTCCATTAGTTTGATTTTCCACTGGTGTCTCTTCGATTATGTCACCAAGAAAACATGAGCAATAATTCAGAGTGTTTCACTACATATGAAGATCTTTTCTCAAGATGAGAATTGTAGGTAGCCTGAGTGTGTAAGCTGTGTATGTGGATGGTTTACATTTATATACATAGACACTTCTCTGTGTCCTGTATTGAGCAAGAGAAGCCAGCAAAACCAATTGACAACTTCAAAACAGAACAAATGACATTCATAATTCACGAATTGACAGAATGATCTGTTTACCCAGTTTTCCTATTTTGCTTGTGTTGTTACCTGTACATGGGCAGACCAACATTAACCGGAAATTGTCGGCAAAGATAATCTTTGTTGGTTCTATCGAGAATCAATTTCAATGTGGTAAGTTCCACAGATGCTTTTGCGATCACAACTCCAAGGCTTGGAAGTTCTGACACACCTTGTGTCCCTGTCACGGAGAGCCTGTCTCCAGGTATAAGATCAATGCTCGTCCATTGTAACCTGTGAAGAAAGCTTTGTGTCTTACACAGACTTAATAATCTTGCAACAGATAGATAATCTTTAAATTGCTTTAACTTTAGTCATGTACAGGATTTTTATGAAAATATATTAAGAAACTTTTTGGCAAACAAACGTGATGTAATAAAATGAAAACCTGTACATCGAGTTTTGACCTACATGTATTACCCGTCAGTCATTGTGACCCATTCCGTAAGATAACCCTGTCTGAGAATTTGTGTCTTGTGTGCTGTCCTCGGTGTTTTACAGGGTGGATGGATGGTGTCTGGTTCCATGCTGCTTCAAAGATTTCTTCTTTGAAGTACCGTAGCAGGAATGCAACTTGGCTGGGTGGTGCTAAGTTGGTTCGTCGCGATATAGCTGAAATATTGTTGAAAACGACGTTGAATTCTATTCACTCACTCACTTCATGAACTGGGGCTTGACCATGCACCGATTGTTTTCCTTGGGACTCTGATGCCCGTGCGAATAATTTTGGCAACCTCTATTGAAATGACAGATTGGATTCCTGTGGGTTCTCGTCAAGTTACATTGTGTGAATCTGTTTGGATTCCCATTAATGAGACTCCAAACAAGGCCTGCCATGGCTATCTCAATATACCATGACCTTGTCTGATTGGTCATTACATATACTTCAGGTAATATCTATACAAATGTGTCCCTTTTGTAGGCTACTACTTTTCTTCCAGCTAGAACAAAAGCTGTCTTTGTTGATGGTTCAACCACATTTTTTATTGATCAACACAGTCCACACTGTAAAAATTATCATAATGATGATACAAAGAATGCTTTTGTCAACTGATATATGGAAATATCATTCTATATAGGAAATGGAAAAGTTAATGGGGTGGAAGAAAATAGGGAAGAACTGAGAATGTAACTGAAAATGTAGGGAAGTTAATGGAATTCAGAATAAAACATGTAGTTGGTGTTAGTGGAACTCAGAATATAAGGATGTTTGTGTAACTCAGAATATAGTTGATGTTAGTGGAACTCAGAATACAAGGATGTTTGTGTAACTCAGAATATAGTTGATGTTAGTGGAACTCAGAATATAAGGATGTTTGTGTAACTCAGAATATAGTTGATGGTAGTGGAACTCAGAATATAAGGATGTTTGTGTAACTCAGAATATAGTTGATGGTAGTGGAACTCAGAATATAAGGATGTTTGTGTAACTCAGAATATAGTTGATGGTAGTGGAACTCAGAATATAAGGATGGTTGTGTAACTCAGAATATAGTTGATGTTAGTGGAACTCAGAATATAAGGATGTTTGTGTAACTCAGAATATAGTTGATGTTAGTTGAACAAAAGTGAAAAAAAAAAAATTTGGCCGACTCTGAAGATTTTTTCGCAATAAGGAAACAAGAGGGATAACTCCTATTCGCGTAGATTCAAGAAATTACCAAAGATTCTGTCGATCAAGTAAAAATCATAAAGCGGTCATCCCGATGAGCAATCAATTTTTGCTCTAACTTTCCGGGATAGAATTTTGCAATGAAGATTCTCCTGAAGCTGTATATACGAGAATCCTAGCTTGCATCAAAATCATCAGAAATGTCATGCGGTCATACTTTACCAGTTGTTTCAGTAAAATATGGCAACAGCTACAGAAAGAAATGGGATCAACTTGTTGGGACATTTCTCATCGTGTTCTGATATTTGGCAGAAGGAAGAATTATTATCCGTCGTCGTTGAACCAGAAAACGACCTTAAATGATCGGAATATTTTGGAAGAAAAATCAGAGAACTACTGATTGCAATCTCCTGCACAGTATGATTATATAAACGGAGTTCAGCTACTTTGATAATAGATCGTAAATTATCCCTGATATCCATTTCTGATAACTTCTACCATGTCCAAGGTTTAGTTAGAATGTGAGAGATAATCACGTCATTTTTACACCTTTAGAAAGCTTCTCCACCAGAAGTCGCTGTATATCACCATGGTCACAATGAAGCGCAGGAGTTATGGGCCCTTCTTCTATAATAGATCCTTCAAGAAGATACATGCATATATCTTAGACTGGGTCTCTTTCTGGTCTCAGAACAAACATAAGATATGCTTCACAATATCAGAACAAGGAAATAGTTTCCTTGACAAAAACAACACAGTTTTGTTGAGGATAATAAAACTGGATTTGTTTAATAACATTGCTGAAACTGCAAATTTAATTTTTATTATCCTTTAGGTTTTATTTGTCTCTTTCAATGGCAATGATCCTGAATATTTTCTTTAAGCCACCAATTCACTTTTTTCCTACGAAGTAGGCTACAGTCCATCCGAATCCTTTCGTCGGCAAAATAAGGAGAACCGTTGACATTAGAACCTTGATTTTTGGCATGAACGTGCATTAGGGCATTGTTACGAGCAAGTTCTGAGTTGACCGAATTCTGATGAAAATTTGATTTATAATTTTTTTTTTTTATTATTTATTGATAGCTCAGCAAGTACACTGTCATGCCCATCGGGAAGCCTTGGCTGTATGTTTCACTGTATATATAACACAGTACAAAACGTGATGGGATAATGAAATAGGAAATGCTAATTTTCCATCATTTGTTAGTGCATTTATCTACACTACTATTACCAGGCAACTTGCCATTCTTAATACACACAATTCAGTATATTGTTATAGATATATGTAAACTGTGGCCTTTAACGTGTATCCTATTTCACATCAAAACATTTCATCACAGACCAAATCATGCAGGCTTCAAATTTAGGTCAAATTGCCACTGATGATGAAATATCCTACATCAACCAATTAAGTCAGCCTGAAGCAATAACCCAGCAGAACATAGAAAGATCTGGTATCATCCTTCAGATTAGCCTGTGAGCAACAATGATAAAATTTACTGAGGGTGAAACAAAGCTGTCCTGCAAGCCACCCAAGGAATTTATCAGCTTATGTTGGGACATTTTGTTGGTATCATGTAAGTTGTTTAGTAGTTTACTCATTCAAATCTCCATACCATATTTTCTGTTATTCAACAGACAAATTTCTTTACTGGTTTTAATTGTTTAAGTTTTACTGGGTTTCAACTGCTACAGATAGTAACATAGTACTGATACTGTAGAAATGGGTAGTGTGAATTTAATTATTCCATGTTTAGTACAATTTGTTCACATGAATGGTGGAATGTCTGGACTCTCAAATGAAAGTGTGTTATACATGTATAGCTCAAGTATGTTAGGTTTGAGGAACAAACATAGTTGCAATTAAGATATAACCAAAGAAATTTCATGACAATTATCGAATCTAAGTAGGCCCCTACCTAACAAAATTAGCTTAATAAAAAAGGCCTTCCTGACGTAAATTGTTTTCTTTTGAGAGAGAATGGTATTTTCTGGGTTAAGAATTTCCTGTATAAAGATAGGTTGTTCAAGGAGGCTTTGTTTTGCCGCTGTTGTGTGCATTAAGGGTATGGAAACATGATATATGCACCCAGAGCCCTGATCTACAGCTGTATAAAACTCAACATCTGGCATTGACGGCATGTTTAAAGGGTCTTAATTTATTTTCTTTGGGTAGAATTTAACTAGATAAAGTAACTTTGATTGTACTTCTTGAATATTGACTATATATCACACTGGGATATAATTTAAACAAAAACATTACATGTGTAATTATGTCTAAATTTTTCTTGTCATTTCAAATTTTGATTCCTTGATTAAGGGATACAGAATCACTGCCACGGAGTGTGTTGGTGTGTCACAGAATCACTGCCACAGAGTGTGTTGGTGTGTCACACATTCACATCAGCACAGTAACTGGTAAACTATTCATTCAATCCCATCACTTTTAATCTTCAACAAAATATTCAATACTGTTTTAATCGAAAATTTCTGGTGATTTTTGATGAAAATCTCTGGTGATTCTGACTTGGGCTGCATGTGCCCATCTTAATATAGGCAGGATTTCAACTTGGGGCTGGGGGGGGGGGGGGTGGGATTGCCAAGAGCTCAGTGCCTGTCCTAATGCCTACCTTACTTCGTAGGTCCTGTGACGCATAGTCACACTGCCATGTTCTGTAATATATTGTTAATAAAATAATAAAATACTGTTAAATATTATATGACCAAAGGATAGAATTTGATTTCAAATTTATGTGTCTGTGTCACTGACTTGGCTGCCCAACAAACATTGATGCAAACAAAATAACACACTTTATATTTACACTTCTGATCTTGCACATCTGATGTTGTTTATTAAAAACAATATACAGATTTTATACACAATACACATTTTACCCAATACAATAAGGGGTGCACAAAAAATGTATGGGTAAAGTTCGTGAAAATAAAATTTTGGAGCAAAACAAAATTTCATACCTACACTTTTATTTTACACCGTAATGCAAAACATAGAAATTTTTTTTTTGCCAAACTAAGAACATGAGCAGTGTGACTAACGTCACAGGACCTACGAAGTACAGTAGGCATTAGGACTCGAACACGAACTGAACTCTTGGAAATCCCCACCCCCAGTTGAAATCCTGCCTATATTAAGATGGGCACTGATTTTCATCATAAATCACCAGAAATTTCCATCAAAAATAGGTCAGCTCAGAACTTGTTTTTAACAGTCTCCTAATGCGCCTTCGTTCCAAAATAAATAACGATCACCGATTTAGTTTTACATTTTTTTTTAAGGAAACAGATTGAATAATATAAGTTCACTAGATTTCAAGCTTTACGTGTGAAAATACATCTACATCTCTTTAGTGGTTTTTAGTGCCCTTGTCCAGGATCAAAACAACTTTTTAAATCACATTATTTTCCCAACAATACACCAATTCTTTATATATAGTACTATAGTATAGAAAGGTAGCATTTATGTAGTTTACGGTAATTCAACTCGAGACCAACACCTTCTATGCACAAGATAATAATGATTCTATGTGATTCTCCTGAGCATAACCGGTACAAAGACGAATAAATAGCGTCTCTACATCACGTTGTTATTTAGATATATGAGACAACACATTTTGGGTATCGGCAACCTGATGAATGTACTATTCCGGTTTCCTTGTTTCACATTATATTCTATGGCAGTTGATCGTTGATTTTCTTTATGATAACGTTAAACCACCTCAGCTTCGTTGTGCAAACAGCGCTGAATTTTTGAGGGTATATGCAGTAGGGTATTTTTAGCCGGAGTGTAACTGATAGGCCTACTCATTAAATGCGATAAAACGCTGGAGCAAACGGACCACAGTTTTCTTGGCAATGATGACATACATAGTTTGGATGTGAAACAGGATAGCCTACACGTTACAGGCTACAGCTTACATATATATAACAATATACTGAAGTGTTAATTATAAATCTAATTTTAATCAGAATTATTTCAGATCAGAACTTGCTGGTAACAAATGCCCTAATGCACGTTCATGCCAAAAATCAAGGTTCTAATGTCAACGGTTCTCCTTATTTTGCCGACGAAAGGATTCGGATGGACTGACTCACTCACTCATTACCGGACAATTTGCGATCTGTAGCCTACTTCGTAGGAATATTGAGAAGTTAGTATACATGTAACTCAGAAAATATAGATTTTATTAGAACTATAGGGAAGTTATACTAAACTTGGAATATAAAAAAGTTTAACTCGGAATATAGGGAAGTTAATAAAACTTGGAATATAGGGAAGTTAATATAATTCAGAATATAGGGAAGTTAATATAACTCAGATTATAGGGAATATATTTACATATAACTTGTAGAACAACGAGAACCCGAATTTAGTGTAACTCAGGAGTCAGTGATGTTAATATGTCAGTGTAACTCCGGAGTCGGTGATGTTAATATGTAAGAGTAACTCAGGAGTCAGTGATGTTAATATGTCTGCAACTCAGGAGTCAGTGATGTTAATATGTCAGTGTAACTCAGGAGTCAGTGATGTTAATATGTCAGTGTAATTCAGGAGTCAGTGATGTTAATATGTCAGTGTAATTCAGGAGTCAGTGATGTTAATATGTCAGTGTTACTCAGGAGTCAGTGATGTTAATATGTCAGTGTAATTCAGGAGTCAGTGATGTTAATATGTCAGTGTTACTCAGGAGTCAGTGATGTTAATATGTCAGTGTAACTCAGGAGTCAGTGATGTTAATATGTCAGTGTTACTCAGGAGTCAGTGATGTTAATATGTCAGTGTAATTCAGGAGTCAGTGATGTTAATATGTCAGTGTAATTCAGGAGTCAGTGATGTTAATATGTCAGTGTAATTCAGGAGTCAGTGATGTTAATATGTCAGTGTAATTCAGGAGTCAGTGATGTTAATATGTCAGTGTTACTCAGGAGTCAGTGATGTTAATATGTCAGTGTAACTCAGGTTTGCCAATTGTTATTAAACTTAGAGTAATTCAAGAAGTTAGTTTGTCTCACATAATATAGGAAATTCAAAGAACCCTGTCTTGCTCAATTGATGATATAATTTTAAACACTGCCTGCCCTAATATCCTAAAGGCCCATTCTCACGATGCAATTTGTAGTAACAACTTGTAGCATACAATTCATCGTGAGTTGCATCGTGAGAACACTTAGTGCGATTTTAGTCGCATGCATTGCTACAAGTCATACTACAAATCACATCGTGAAAATGGGCCTTCAAGTTACCTTAACTGAGAAAGTGAAGGTAATCTGATACTTGTCAGGGCAGCTTTGCCAAACAGAGAATAAAGAGAAACAGTGAAAAGCCTTTGAATTATTGGGCAATTATTGCTGATGATAAAATCTTCTACAACTTTGCCAATGTTCTTTTCTTCAGTCTGTCTCACATAGACTATAATTTTCTAGTGAAATTGATTATATATTTAATACACAATGTATCAGATCCATAACATACTCCCTATTATTGCATGTTGTAATGTTGTAATGTTGTTTCTACCACATAATTGGGAAATATCTCCAAAGAGCGGCGGACTGTAGAAGAATGTTAAATAAGCAGATTTCCACATGATATCTGGGTCTGGCATTGTGATGTGTCTCCACTGAACAACACTACCAACTCTTGCACATGTATCCGTTCCATCAAATACACAGCCTATTCATAAAATCCTTTTCCAACGTCACGAACAGCGAAAGAATTGATTCCCACTCCAATGTCAAATAAATGCATCTATTCAGATGAAAAGAAAATTGTTTTGAGATGTTATGTATCCAAGAATATAAATGAGAATGAATTTTTGTCAATAAATATTTTTTTCATTTGCCATTCGGAACACAAACTATTGATCTAATAATTCCATATTTTCGAGGTGTGCTTCATTTGCTGGGAGTTCAAATGTCGAGGGCCCAGGTGATGTAGGAACTATCAAAGCTCTCATTGTACAGGGGGATTACCTATGTCTACATGCCTGGGAAATACGCCAAACAAAGGATGTCTCCATCCGTCAGAGGAAAGTCCTTACTAGCACACGTACAGGCCTGCTGAAGCCATTATTATGAGGATCACGTTAAGTTTGAAATAGCAGCAATTTTGATGTTACGCTGTTTGCTCTTGATGTCTTTGTTCGATTGAGTAAGCCATTATGGTTAAAATCGTGTAATCCATTATGGTTCAAGTCCTGTTAGGTTAGCAGTTGCTACAGTGTACCAATTATTCTCTCATCTTGCCAGTAGAATGATAAAGCTGCTGGCTTTCTACAGAAGAATAAGGAGAACTCTCAGCCCTTTTAACCAGATTTCCAGCTGCCCTAGATTTCTCCTTGTAACCAGGCTGTTAAAAGTCTTTGTCAAAACTTACAGCACAGTTTGAAGAGGTTGGCACAACAGTGGAGTCTTGTTGTACTGACTCTCCATAAACTTCCCTTTTTCAAAGTCTGTGATACATTTGTATTTTGATTATGTCAACTATATATACCTGTACCCATGTTCACAGTTAAACTCTCACCTACATCATGTACATGTACCTGTGATCAATGTCGGAGTGTCCTCTAATTGTGTTCGATAGATGGGTAACAGCTTGTGATTAGTCCTATCAGAGACACTCAAAATGAAAGACAAACTGATTCA
>JAVTVY010005634.1:0-41674 GCA_036873755.1 Hanleya hanleyi | reverse complement strand
TATACTACGTCATCCAATTTTCCCGTAACCAGAAATGGACCATCCCAGTTACAAGATAATTTCCGAGATAAACTTCTCTTGTGAGTGCTATTATATAGCCACACAGCATCACCAACTTTATAAGGACTCCCTTTCCGACAACGATCATAATTTCGCTTTTGCCTAACTATGTTCTTTGCTTGTGCTGTCCTAGCTCGTTCGTACGCAGCTTCTAATCGTTCACGTAATTCAGCAGCATATTCAGTAGTATTTGCGTTGAACATAGCAGGAGGTCGTCCAGTTACAATATCCAGCGGTAACTCCACTTCTCTCCCAAACATCATCATGTTGGGGGTTTCCTGAGTGACATCATGGACGGATGAACGATACGCCATAAGTGCGAAAGATAACTGCTCATCCCAATTCTTCTGATTCTTGTCAACCATCATGGCTAGTCGATCCTCCAAAGTGCGATTAAATCTCTCGACCATACCATTTGACTGCGGGTGATAGGGTGTTGTACGTGCCTTCTCAATCTCCAAGAGCTTGCAGACGTCTTGGAATAGATGTGACTCGAAGTTTGATCCTTGATCGGAATGAAGCTGTCTAGGAACACCAAATCTACAAATGAATTCTTTGACAACTTTATCCGCTACAGTTACTGCTTCCTGATTCCGTAATGCATAACCTTCGACCCAACGTGTAAAGTAATCCTTAACTATGAGAATGTACTGATTGCCCTTCCTGGTTTTGGGTAATGGTCCGAGAATGTCAATAGAAACTCGCTCCAAGGGAGTTCCAACAGTGTACTGTTTCAGTGAGGCTCTTGACCGCTTAGGGGGTGACTTACGGGACGCACAAGTGTCACATTGCTTGCACCAAAGTTCAACATCTGATGCAAGTCCAACCCAAAAGTAACTCCGTCGGACCTTTTGGAGAGTTTTCTTGAATCCAAGGTGACCAGCAGTTCTGGCAGAGTGAAGATGATAGAAAACTTCCTTTTTGTATGCAGCAGGCACGATCAGCTGGAGATAATTTTGACCGTTGCCTTCATACTTGCGGTACAAAACTCCATGATGAAAAGATAACCTGTCCCATTCGGCCCAATAATGCTTAGTTACTTTTCCTAGTGCAGAAACTTTACTCCACTGAGGGCGATCAATGTGTTGTTTCTTGGTTGTAATCAACCATTCCAGAACCGGGTCATTTTGTTGTGCTTCTGCCAGCTTCTGACTCGACCAAGGTTGTTCACCCATTGTAATGATTTCTGAGGAATCACTGTCTTGTGGTGGGTGGGTGACCTTTTTCTGTTGTCTTGTGGTTACAGCAGCAATTTGTTCATTGCTTGATGGTTGCGTATACTTCTTCACTGGAATACGTCGTACCAGACGTCTTTGTGGATATCCCCAAGATTTTGGAACCCACTTCACTTTGGTCACGGTTGTCTCAATAGGCCCGGAGTGATCTGTTTGAACTGAAACCTCAGTTGTTTCTTTACTTTCTTCTGTCGATATTGCTGTAATTGACGTACCATCTGTGTAACCCATCTTTTCACACCATCCACATGGAATACGTGACAACGCATCTGCGTTCCCATGCAGTTTTCCGGGACGATGGATGATATCAAAGTCATAAGTACTCAGAAGCCCCAACCATCTTGCCATTTGTCCCTCTGGCTCCTTGAAATTCATGAACCACCTCAAGGCACTGTGATCTGTTCTGATGGTGAAATGTCTTCCATATAAGTAGTGTCGGAAATTCTTGATGAAGTGTACGACAGCTAACAACTCCCGTCGAGTCACACAGTAATTCCTCTCAGACTTGCTTAGGACTCTGCTTGCATAGGCAATTACCTTTTCTTGTCCACCTTGCGACTGTGACAGAACAGCTCCAATCCCATACCCGCTAGCATCGGTATCTAGGATGAAATCCCCATGCGAACTTGGATAGGCCAAAATCGGGCTATTAATCAATCTGTGTTGTAGTTCTCGAAAAGAGGTCTCACATTCTTCAGTCCACCGGAACTCCTTGGTAATCTCGGTCAGTTCGTGAAGAGGTTTTGCAATGCTTGCAAAGCTCGCAATGAATCGTCTATAGTACGATGCCAACCCCAAGAAACTGCGAACATCATGAGAAGATGCTGGAACTGGCCATTTCTGTATGGTTTGTATCTTCTCGGGATCTGTGGATATTCCTTCTTGGGAGACTACATGACCAAGGTAGTTAACCTCCTGTTGGAACAGATGACACTTCTTCGGTTTCAGTTTCACTTGGCTTCACGAAGTCTATCGAAAACCTTCCTCAAATTGCTGATGGCTTCGTGCAGTCTTCCCAAAACTATGATGTCGTCTAGATACACCAGACAAATGTCCCATTGGTAACCAGCTAGAACCATCTCCATCAAACGTTCAAAGGTGGAGGGAGCGTTACACAATCCAAATGGCATGACTTTAAATTGCCACAGTCCGCTTCTAGTAGTGAAAGCAGATTTCTCCTTGGCTTTATCATCGAGTTCTACTTGCCAATATCCACTAGCCAAATCTAGAGTCGTGAACCATTTTGCACCATGTAAAGAGTTGAGTGAATCGTCAATCCTAGGTAAAGGGTATGCATCTTTGACCGTAACCTGGTTCAGCCTTCTGTAATCCACACAGAACCTGGTACTTCCATCCTTCTTGGTCACTAAGACAATTGGAGATGCCCAAGGACTGGATGATCTCTCTATGATGCTTCGGTCTAACATGTCTTGAACTTGCCGATCAGCCTCTTCCTGTTTGTGAATTGGTAACCGACGTGGAGGTTGTCTAAGTGGTGGTGCATTACCAGTGTTAATAGAGTGCTTTACACCTTTTGCTTGTCCTAAATCCGCATCTGTTTCAGCAAATATATCCGCATACTCCAGCAAAAGAGCCTTTACCTCGCATTTGTCTTCTGAAGCCATTCCCTCTGTACTCCGGATATACAGTGGCTCCAAATGCCCCGGTAAAACCTGTAGTGGCAAATCCTCACTACAATCACTTTTGGATGACCTCCTGGCTCCAATTTTGTCATTGACGCCGTCATCCTTATCCACAAACACACAAGTGGATGTCACCGGGCTCCCTATCGCGGCTGGAGTTCCCTCGTGGATAACTTCAGGTTCTGTTCCGAGGTTGATTACCGTCAGAGGATAAAACTCTTCCTCACTATCCACGAGCGTTCGCCCGAACAGTAGCACATCATCAGGTGTCCCTAACAAAGGTTCACATAAAGTCCATTTCCCTATTGTTCCAGTGTAACCCTCGACTGGACGACTTGGAATCATCATCTGTTGACCAGGTGGAATTGTCACAGTTTGGCTAACAATGAGACGGCAATGTCCAGAATTCTCAGAACGGTCTTGCCCTGTGCATAAAATCTGGTTTCCATCACATGTTAAGCTTCTGCTCTTCAGGTGAATCTCACAATTAAAACTTGTCAAGAAATCCATTCCCAAAATACCGTCGTTGCGAATGTTGGCAATGATGACATTCATTGGCGTTGAATGGGGTAGTATCCCCAAGTCCAACTCGCATGTTCCGAGAATATTCAGTGGTGTATGATCTGCAGCAAGAAGTCTCATAGAAATTGGTCTGATCGTGGGTCGATTTTCCAGTGGTATTCTGGAGAAGAAATTATTTGATATAAGAGTAACTGAAGCCCCGGTATCAATGAGAAATGAAATGTCAAAGTCCCTGATTCGACCAGGAATGTACAGACCATTTTCTGGATTCTTTACTCCCACCTCCAGTATAGGCAATTTCTCACCGTTGGCTGGATCCGTTGAGTAGTTTGCAGAACACTCACTGGCAACCTGCTTGTGAAACGTTCTTGTTATTGAGTCTCGTTGTAAGTTTTCTTTTTCCCTGAAAGAGTCGTGTGGTCGAGGCAGTGATTCTTTCACAACCGATCTTTGCCTCGGCAGATCGGCTGTATCGCGTTTTCCGACTGCAGATGATGTGACTGCTCACTTCGGTTACCGTTGTTGCGACATTGAGAACTGTAGTGTCCAAACTCATGACACCGGTAGCATTCAACACTAGACAGTGGACGTCTTGAATAACCCCCATGACCTTGGTTGTTACTCTTGGTCAGCTGTTTTAGCTGTTCCTCAATTCTCTTAACTCGATTTTCCAGGCTGTTATTGGTTGTATCCTTAGCTACTTCGCGTACAAACTTCCTGGATGTTACACCACTTCGCTGAGCCTCTATCTTCTTATAACCTTCGTACTCCAATGCCAGCGTAACAGCTGTTTGAAGATTCTCCGGCTTGCCTCTGTACACCTGCATACGAGTATCTGCATCTTCAATTGCATCGATAAAATGTATTTTAGCCAATCTATCTTGTTGTTCTGATGACACGTCTGGGTAGGCAAACATGGATAACTTGCGAATCGCTTGTCCAAGCTCTCGTAAAGTTTCCTTATTCCCACGTCGTCTACTTCTGAGCTCCGCTAGATATAGCTCGGCTTGACCGCTGGGACCAAAACGTGAATCCAAAATGTCCACAAGTCGTTTGTAATCACATTGCTCTCTTTCATTGAGGGTACACACTAACTGTCTTGCGGGACCTTTCAGATGCGTGAAAAGAAAATCTGCCTTTTCTTGTCGGTTCCATCCATTGATTCTGGCAATGGTGTTGAATACCTGAAGATACTCTTTCCAAGGGGTGTCACCATTGTAAATTTCGGGCTTGATGTTCCTACGTTGCACGTGAGACCCGTCCCCGTAACCGGCCTCACGTGGAGACGATCTCAGAGACTCCTCTCCATGTAACGGAATCCTGAACATAACTTCAGCTTCGTCGCTGTCATCATGGGCGACTGTTTCTTCTTCCAGATCCATGTTGAACTTGTTCAATGTCGGTAACCACTTTATAATAACAAGTCTTTGATTACAACTTTTCAATATCTAGTATGCAGCTATCCCAGAATGCATTAATCCCACCGCTGCCACCAATTGTAGCGGTTTTAAAAGCGTACAGTGTACTCTCAGTCAAATATTTCAAGTCAAGTCACTTTCACCACTAATATTCAATGCTGCCACCACCTATTTTTCATTAAAAATAGGAAAATATTTAAGTTTAGCGTTTGCCTATTTTCTTCCTTTAACCTCCGGAGACGCCGCTACCAACTGGATTCGGATTCTCGCTCTTTCCTCTTGTATCTCTCACTTTGCTGCTACTCCCTCGTTGTATCATAGAATTGTTACTATCTCACTACTGTTATCTTTATATTTAATAGAGTCAGTTCATTATTTGTATTATATGACCGATCTGTGATTTCTGTAAACCAGGACTATAGCATATCTGTGAATTCTTGATAATCTTCTGCCTGATGACGCTGGTAATCTTCCCATGGAATAATTGTACCTCTATCGATGATGACGTTCCTGATACTGGATGTCTTAAGCGATTTGTATGGTTGACATCGGTGATATCTTAATCTTAGGATGACATTAGTGATTCCCCACTTTCTATGGATGATGTTTGTAATCGTTCTAAGATTACTCATGTACTTTCTAATGGATGACAGTTTGTAACCAGTTATTTCAGATAATGTAATCTTCTCGGCATCACAGTTTCCAATATTTGAACAGTTCCACAAGAACCAACTTCAAGTCAGATATATTCAATTGAATAATATTCATAACACAGTTTATTCTTGAATCAGATGATCAAATATATATACAGTTAATTGAATCAGGTAAGTTTGTCAATGTAATCATAGATGTAATCATCAGATATAGTTGCTCCAAGTTTCTGGTGACATATGGTATTTCCCAATTATCACGAAAATATACTCAGTTCCTCAAATAATGCTTGAAATAGGAAGTACACGGTTAATTTCACTGTTCCTAGCTCTCCTATATAAGCAGGTGACATGTAACCATGAGACATGTAACCATGATTACATGTAATCATGATACATGTAATCATTTACTGTTCAGCATGTAATCATTGAACATGTAATCATTTACCATGTAATCATTTACTGCTCAGCATGTAATCATTGAACATGTAATCATCTACTATGTAATCCTAAACTGTAATCTTCACACTTGACTGTAGGCTGTACTTTTGGTCTGTATGCTAAAGGCTGTCTGGTTTAGATCCTTACCCTCCGAGTGTCTGAGATCGTCTGACATATTGGCGAAATTTCTGCCTTTTATAGTGCTGGGTTGCTAACCAGTTGCCAAGCCAATGACGTAAAATTCTACGACTAAACGAAAATGCCGAATTTTGATTGGTCAATAATTTCAATTCTGCAAACGCGGTGACGTAATATACTCGACAACTGATGCAGACGGCAGGCTGAATTGAGAGCGCACTTTACCAAAACGTATATGCAATTTCGAGGCAAAAATTATACAAAGTTCCGATGAATCGTTGGCAGAACCAGATATCATACGAAAGCCTGTATCCTGAACTTTCCATGGATATATTTATATTCCAAAAAGAACACTTTATAGACGAAGATGGAAAAGTTATCGCTCCCGAACTTGTGCGAGACGTATGCACGAAAACTGCATGCAAAATCAGGCATGTTTTCTCATCGCATCGGCGGAAACAAATGCCGATCTAAGGAAAAAATATTACCTCAAAGGTAGCAACCGAGTTAGCAAGGTAAGCCTGAACAATTATATTTTCAATGAATACCAGGTTGTCTTGAGAAATATATCTCAAAATATGATTAATTAATGATTTTTCCATAATGACAAACGAACACCGCCGGGCGAAACAATATGGCGGCGGGTATTCGAAGCTCGAAGTCAGAAAATTGCCAAACTTCAAAAAATCAGATCTCATCAACCAGAGCGTCTTATGTGCTGACAGTTCTTGACAATTTCGTAAAATATATATACTTCCTAACCTTAGTTGAATTCGTCATGAAATCATTTAGAAATAAGTTATTCGAGCACTTTTTGTGACATAGCAAAACGAAGATGACAGCCGTTTCCCTATATGCTGCAATGGTTTACACACAAAACCAGCTCAACTATAAAAATTCATATCTCCGTAAATATGAAATGTCCAAACTTTTTACGTCAAGACAATATTCTCTGATATGTGTACTTCCTATTTCCTGCAGGAATTTATGCAATATAAATTCTTTCCGTAATAAACTTACAATTTACTTGGCAATGGTAGTGAAATTCTTCGTCTCAATTTAGCTTCTTGTACGTCGGTGGAACGCCAAGATCAAAGAGCGCGTGCTGCAACGTAGCACTGCACACGAGGGTCTAAATATAGATCCAGTTGTTTACATATATCAGCTGATCGTGTCTGATATATAACAAACAATACCTATTAATAACAGTACTTTCCGTAATATCTGAGTTGTTGATAATCGACCAAGAATTAATTATGACAGAAAAATTATCTCAGATAAACTTTCGCCCTACTCATAGAAATATTATTTCAGATAAATTTCCGTCACAGTATGTGTTGCAACTCTGCGTGATATTTGGACGCCTGCGATTTTAGATCCTTCTTACCCTTTGCCCGCACACGAGGCGACAGTGTTGCAAGTCTGCTTGCGCTATCATCACATGATATCCACCTCGCTTTTGATTGGCTGAAGTTTGCGGCAACAGGATACAAAATCTCCCGTTCATCGCACACGAGCAACTTCTGTCGCCGGCGCAAATTTATCCGGAGATTCTGTCGCCGAAATATTAAAAACGCTGAAACTTTGGATCCTGTTGCTTGTGAAAAAATCTCCTTCCACTTTCCGCATACGATTTTCGAGATATTCAGTAGCACGCGTTCAAATATCCTGTTGCTTGCGATTTCATGCGCTCGTGTGCGCCGGGCTATGCACACGGCCACAACTTCACTGGGGACGTCATTCACGATGTCGATTTCAGTTCGCTTCGGAGGTCTGAATTGAGTTAACCCGGAGTCTCAAAGGCTGAACACGGTATATCTTTCTGATATTCTGTCCCAGGATTTGATACACAAAGTGAGCTGAACAAGTTTCTTTGGTGTAAAATAAGCGTGGACACAATCACCAACACTCCTATTAATAGATGCGTTCAACTCTTTCATGCCCACTACACATATTTGTTACAATTTTAATTATAACAACATAACCTTCCATGTAATCATGACCAAAAAGTAAGATTTTTATTAACTTGTACTGCTTATTGTTCACATTATAAACAAAGGTTTCGTGTCTTGGTATCTGAAAAACGCTGCAGATAATATGGCATCTTCCCTAATACAAAGCGTCTGATAGATTCTCTTGACATGTTTATGCCAACAGAGTCTTCTTGGCTTATAACTTGTATTCACTCATACATTTTTGATAATCTTATATATCAGGGAATGAAAATAAGGGTCTAAAGAGTGATCATAATTAGATTTTTTTTTATAGATTTCTCATTTACATATTTTTTTATAGATTTTTACTGCCATTGAGAAAGTGGGTAACATTTATATCCAATTATTTTTAGGATGACCCTTTCTTGGTAAAGCAAAATTGTTCGCGTCAGTCCCGTGCGAGATTCGAAAAATGTATTAAATGTACATATATGTAATAATTTAACATTGCCCATTGTATATACCTATGTTGGTCATCTTTCCGTATCCGTGGAAGCTGATTTATCCAGAAAACTTCATGTTCAATTATTCCAGTTGGTCTCAATTGCTGTTACTGACCACAGTTATCTTTCTCTGCCTAATAAATTATCACACCCTGTACACATGTGTACTTCGGGCATTCAAGGAGAATTATGTAAGTATATATGTTTCGTAAAATAGAGGAGAGGATATGTCTTTTGTAACAACTCTGGTATACAATGAAAATGATTCATTTATCTATTTTCTTGTTTGTATTTCTGTTATTTTGGACCATACGCCTTGGGAAATATCGCATAGTTATACTGGTGATTAACGATAATTGGCTAATGTACACATATGTATACAGACATTAAAACTAAAATACAGTTGCATTGGTTGTGGTCTGCTGAAGGCGAATTTGTGGCAAAGACACCTAATTTTACTGTGATATTCCAATGACTTCTTTTCCATAAATCTCAGTAAACTCAGATATAATATCCCGAAACACTATATCTGAATTCAGGCCTATATAAATCCCATGCGAATTTGAAACTATATTTGTTAGCCAATCAGGTGGCTAGCTTGTTGAAATCACGCCCACAGTATTTACACACGGTAGCATGTGGACTAATATATAAACATTATCGGGAAACATGCAGTATCCAAATATGGGACCGTTTCTAGACGGTCTGCATGGTAAACGGTGAAGATCAAAGAGTTTACCCCCGTCGAAAAGTCTGGCTTTGTTAGGGGGTAGAAAATATCAAAAGAATGTGCCGTGCGAAGATGTTAATCTCCGTGAAGTAAACGTCAATCATTGTCAGAGAGAAAAGTTAGAAATTGTTGTGATTGGCTTATTATGGGATCTCGCAGAATATCGGCGAACATTTCGCACGAAGTTTTCATAGCGTTACGTCTAGATGATATTCCCCTGATTTACCATCCTGGTTTACCTAGATTGCTTTTCCATATGCCTGGAATGCACCTCATTTATTAAAGGGTTGATTGAACCGATTTCGAAGCTGAAAGCGACAGGGCCAGCCAAATGTGGGTTTGCGGTCAACAACATCCCGCAGAAGCCAGATTGTATTTCCAGTCACGCTGATTGTGATAAAATGGCAATGCTAAGTAATTTAGTACGAGTCCAATCACACTTTTCTGTCATCCTTTATCATTTGTAAGTAAGGTATTTAAACAACGTCGACGACAGAATCGAGTAAGCACCGAGAGAGCTTGTTTATCCCAACAGTATATTTGTTCAGCGCTCCGCCGGGATTCTTCTCAACAAACAGTTGATCAGTTAGTTTGCACTCCCTATCAATTCCACTGGCCTTTGCATATCACGCAGGCCATATACCATGGACAAACAACATTCAGCGTTACATCAGCTTCTATCCCAGAATAAACTAGAGAGCTTTTGACGTCTTTGTCCGACACGCAGCCCATACAAGATATTTTATAATACTAATTTCTATTGAATGTAGGGTCTGCCAGTTTAACCGGCAAAATCTTCTAGCTGACGGATCGTTCCGAGTGTAGAAAATTTAGCGGTAGTGATCTTTCATTGGCTGAAGCATTTAAGGTTGACGGGAAATTTGTCTTTTCTGTTCAGGAAAGCTGTAAGAATGCTCGAATAAACTACCCACGGAATGTGTAGAACGGATTCCAAGTCTGTGATTAAAATTAAAAGGTGGGGTTCATTATTTTGGGTGGAGAAATTGCCATATAAATTATCGTTTTCTGGCTGCCGGACATTTCCGCCCAAATGACCCCCCCCCCCCCCACCCCACCCCTACCAAACTTTCTGCGCTATCTCCGGAACGACAAAAAATGGAGAACTGAAACTCCGTCTCTTAATAGTTTATCATATTGAGGTCATTTTGAGCCTACACTGTTATAAATTACCGTTATTTCACAGTAAATGTATGTTGGAGTTTACAGTACATTCAATCGTAAACACATTAATCTGTAAATTGAACTGTGATATTTCAGTTGACATCAACTGGAATGGGTAAACTGCGCACACATGTAACATAAAATTCTTGTTTTCTCTGAAAGGAGGTTGATATCTTTGCACACGAAACGCTCAGTTGCAGGAAACATCCGACACCTGCGTTGTACGATACAGCATTCAAAGGATTATCAGAACACGCGCTGAGACGGACGCACCGGCTAACTTTAATTTTCGGTCTATAGTACGGTTTGGTTTTGGTTTTATCCATCTTCACATTCCAAGCTAAATACTACACTAACGTTCCGTCATTTAGTGTTCGACTTGCATATGCGAAGATGGGTTTTAACTGACTTGGAGTTGTATCTTACTATTCGTGTAATAATTGCACAGATTCGTTCGTGATTATTTATGAAGCATGTGGTGATCGCATTTGTAAACACGAAGAACAATGGCCATTTCGGCCTTCCAGGGACCTACGTTGCCGCGGAACCGATAATTGTTGACATAGGTGCCACGTAATTGTATTGTTTAAAGATTGTTATAACAACGGTAATTGTCAATTACAGGGCTACCCAAATTTTACAGCTGAATGCCTGTCAATAAACGGTAATTATAAAATACGGTGCAACATTTTACAGTTCAAAGCCTGTTAAAAAACGGTAATTGTAAAATACGGTGCAACGTAATTTTACAGTTGAATGTACTGGCACCTTTTCTGCCAGTACATTTAACTGTGAATTTACGGTGTGATTTATAACAGTGTATCCGCATAACCCCCCGAACACAGGATCATGGGTCAATTCAAGACGGCGTCCACGTGGGGTACCAGAAAAGTGATGTTTTCGTCTTATTTCTTCAAAATGGGCAAAAAATATTTTATTTGACATCACATTGATATTTACTAATTTATCATGTAGTCTTTACGGGGAAATTTCATAAATAAAAAATCGGAAAATCTGACCAAAAATCGATCAAAAAATGTCGTTTTTGAAAATGACGTCACTGTGACGTCATCACAGCGGCCATCTTGGCTTTTTTTAACATTTTCTGGTAGAGCTTGACCCAGGGGTATAGTGTTATAAGTTTCATCTCCCAAGCTCAACAGGTAAGAAAAATAATCGGGAGGGGGGCATTTCGACCCCCCAGGCCCGGACAGGCCCCCAAAAGCCCGGATTATATGGGGTTGACTTAATATTTTACATATAAGAAAAGTTAGTTGCCAATAACTTCTAGAGTATACTACCAAATGTTTGCAGAGCACTATATACTTACTTCATATATGGACATTGTAGAAATATATACGGTGTGGATGCATTGATACATACACCTTGTCGACACGGTAGTATTATATAATAGCATGGTACAATCTCTCGCAAAAGGTTAAAACATCCCCGTCCGTGCATGTACGATTTCGTAACATCGGTATAAACAAAAAATAGCTTCCTGAGCTGAACAAACAGTATGATGACGACGTTTCGATCGTAGCGCCATCTGCACATACGGAGAGGTAGATAACTCTTGCTGGATCGATTTTGGCCGCTGCCCCAATTCCTGGTTATATTCCCTGAGTTGAACATTTCTGTCCCTAAATAGGTGCCCAGATCCCCTTCGGTTACTTCAATGTTAAAATCTTTGGGAAAGTCCGGGAATCTCCCAGCGCAGGGGTCAAAGGTCACGCCGCTTATTTAATAGGCCTCCAGATGCCATTCAGTTTATTGACATCTCCGGGAATGCATGTTTGGGGTAGGAGTATTGGGGGTAGGGGTGGTCATTTCTTTCTTATGAATTTTAATATGGGATGTGGGTCCTTGTTTTCTCTGCCTCTGCCAGCATTACTGAATTGGCGTGGCGTGGAAATACCGTCAATCTGTGCTTGGTCACACAGAGAATTATGGGAAGAGGGCATTGGAAGGAACATTTGGGGAGCATCCGATTGGACGGGTGTGTAGTGGAAATACCATCCATCTGCGCGTGCAGATTATTGGAATGGACGTTTTGGTTTCGAGATGAACCAATATTGGTCCGAAGGGGTCGTGTGGGGTGTCCTGGTGACGCACTCTTTGGGGAGATTGAGCCAGAGAGTGATGTGTGCCTGCGCACACTGGAAGTAGTAGGGAAAGGGGAGATTCGGAAGTGCAAGGGAGCGCGTTCGCTATGGTTACCTGGTAGGTTTACCACAGCGTAGGTGTGTTCGTGAAGGGAGAGGACGAGGAGAAGGATGTGGTTGTGGAGGAGGAGGAGGTGGGGAAAGATTGAGTGAGTGAGCGAGTGAGTCATATAAAGTCGTTTGTACACCATTAGCCTCAGGCTGTATCCATATTGAAGTTTTTTTCGGGTAGAGCCACACTAGTGGTTATACGTGTGCGCATGTGCACGAGGAGTAGTTGAGAAAGAGGGGTTCCGAAGTGCTGACTATGCACCAGGCATTTCAAGGTTATATGCATAGTTATACTTGCAGTGAGAGAAGGAGAATCCAACTCAACGCCTGAACGCCTATCTTAACGCCTTAACGCCCTAGCATAACACTTTGACACCATGATGCAGACAGATGAGGGAAAGAAAGATCAATTCGTTCACAAGTTTTCATACAGTTTATTCTCTCCATTGTTATACCATACCCAAGCTGGGGGAGCCGCGTTGGGTATGTTGACAATTCAAGTATATTATTGTCCAATAAGAAGTCGCCATTTGGTCGTCATATTCGTTCTTGCCTGTTAGATGTATTCTTGCCTGTTTTTGTCCAATCAGAAGCCGCCATTTGATGTTACGTAAACCTTCGGCCATGTTCGCTCTGATCTGTGTGTTTTGACCGTCTTAGAGCAGTCCAGGATATACCCTGATAGACAGCTTGTATCACTGACGTCCCTTCTCTCCTTGTTCCCCGGCTGATTCACACCGCATAATTCGCGCATCTTGGCCGTTAGGGGGCGCTCTGCACAGGCCAACCGCCGATGGCCAATGAATATCACCCTTACGGGAGAGTCGCGGTCCGCTTTGTTTATCACGGCAACCATTATCCGGGCATCTGCCACATTTTCCCTCAGTGGGTGAGAAATCTTTCGGCCAGTCACCATAAACTGTTCCCATCAAATGTCGGCGCTAAGCTGCACAGATTAGTCTCGCGGTAACAGTACCAAACTACCCGACGTATATGACATCTACTGAGTGATAAATGTGTGGAAAAGCGCGAGAAACTAGTGAACTATTTCTTCACAATCAACTGTGAAACGAAGCAATACGAGTTGTCTCCCTTGTCAAACGTTCACATGACGCTAACGGCAAAAATAAAAATAAACGGCAAAACAACTCGTAATTATTTTAATTTCAGGATTAAGAGTGAATAGATTTTTGGATAACTTCCTCCATTGTCGTTATATTTAGTAAGGTTCGTCAAATGATTGCAAAAATTAGTTCACTAATCCCTTAAATAATTAATACAGTCGCAAATTTTTTCAAAAATCCCACCGATAAGACCACGCTTCATCGTCATGAGAATATAAGGAGATTATGTTGCCTACATTGGTAACGTAACTACACCGTTCCAGTGATTCAGATTTTAAATTGAATGTTGACTTAATATAAGAGAGAATCGTGATCTCAGTATCAGGAATATCTGTTGAGTATGTGGGTATAACGTAATTTCGATCATGTGAAGTAGTTAGCCAATCCTGGTTAGTATGAGGAATCTGGTACCTCCGAGCTATGAAGGCACGGTGATTGGATAACCAGATAAAACGCCCCCTTACGGCCAAGAGGCGCGAACTATGCGATGTGAATCAGCGGGGGAACAAGGAGAGCAGGGACGTCAGCGATACAAGCGGTTAGTATGTGCGTATCCAGGATACTGCAAAGCAACTTGTCCTGAAGCAGCTGTTTGCGCATTTTGATCGCATTTTGCAGGGCCTCGGTGGATGGTAGCCCCAAGTCTTCTTACAAATGACGTTGGGTCTTCATGATGAACCTGTTCGTGGATTCACCTTTCATTTCGTTTCAATCGGTAGCAGACTTGGATGTACGTCTTTTGCAAGTTATCCTGTCCGACGTCTTCGATCGCCTCAGCATAGTATTGTTAGCTTCGTGCATAATACGATCCCAGCAGGTAGGTTTTTCATCAATCAGGCTTCTTTGGTAAAGAGCTGGGTTACACGAGGATCGGTTTCCACCATGAGATCTTCCACAACCACAAATATGTCGGCCAGGGTGGGTAATCCTTCCACGAAAGGTGACATGGGGTATCGTCGCCGCCTGCCATTCTCCTAACACCACACGACTCGGGTGTGTTGAATGAGCTTCTGGACGAAATGCGTCTTGCTCACCCCGTCGGTACAGCAATGAGGCAAGTGAAGGGATGATGCCGTTTGGAAGGTATCGACAAAATCGGGGGTGAAGTAGGTACTGTGACAGCCTGCAGTGAAGTAGGTACTGTGGTAAGCTGGGTCTGTGAATTAGGAATCGGCTGCGTCTGTACCCGGTGGGGTCTGGTGGCCGTTGTGGTACTACCGGTAACTGACCAGGTCTGACCTGCCATATCAGCGGGTCTCGGTTGTTTAAGTAGCGATACCTTTTCGGGTTTGGACTGCCAGTGGCAGTCGTCTTCTGTCCATGTCTGAGGACAGACTGAACTCCGATTCCTGTGAGTCTACTTTATATCCGTTTCATCTGGTTGGTGAGGACCCACGGATTAAATGAACTCGACAAGCCTTGCCAATTCACGTAGTGCTACGTCTTGCTTTGGCGTCGCTCGGTTTTTAGGATGCGTTCCACATGGTAGTAATCTGCTGTGAATTTCTCCACAGGCTGTAACTCCACGTCATAAAACGTGCCTTTCAGGTATTCCCCTCAGAGATCTTCCAGTTGATGTTGACGGGATGGGCGACGAGTGAACACAAAGTGTTCGTTGCTCCAGTTGAGAAGGTATCATTTTTCCAACCTACCCTTGACTTCACTGATGCGCGCTTTATCACCACGCTGGAATATATAGGAAGGTGGACCTTGGAGAGAGGATACAGGGCGATGGGTGACTTGGATGGGGGCTCTCCGGATACTGCGGTGATAGACCCCATTGTATCCGTCCACGACTTTCGGGAGGACATGTGCCGCCGTGTACAAGTACTTGTACATGTGGCCTTCGGAGGTGCGATTGTACCTCTCGACGACCGAAGCCTTGGTCCCGTTGTACGTTTGAAAGAATAACACCTTCTGAGTTCTCCGAAACTGCTGAAAGTGTCTGCTGAGGAATTCTGTCTCTTCGCGTCGGACTGTAAATACAAGGGTTAAAGATCTGTTTTAAGGCGTTGATGAGATTCTCTCCCGTATATATTTGTCCTGTTGGGGACGATCCAGGCATATTTCGACAGGATATCAAAGCAGAGATAGCGGTTTCCGTCGTTGTGTTTGGCAAAGGCATTCATATCAACCAAGTCGGCTTGCCATTGTCTGTCCATGTCCCGACGATGACCCGGTTCCGTGAAGAAATGTTGTCGGGTAGCTCGATGTAAGGTATAGGTATCCTGTATTTTTAGTCAGACCTGAACTTGTGATCGACGAATCCCATGAGTATTGGCAGACTGGTAGAGGGCGTTTCCCTCACTATACTCTGTCGGGCTGTCCGGGCTGTAGTATAAGTTATCCAACACCTTCCCCAAACGTATCATGAGACGACTAATGTTTGTAGATTAAACCGCTTTTATTTATAACACCCTCTGGTGGTCATCCACAATTTCGTAGCAATGGCCCCGGTTTAATTTCGTAATAAGATAGACTGCCCGTGTTCTGCTACACCATAATTCTTCCTGTCTTTCTAATAGCATATATCTATAATACCATCCTATTCAGCATTACCAACGCTGCAAACGAGCACGTACAGATCGATGGCTGGCTGCTTCTACACTGTGATCGGGGTCATGGGGTAAATTTTGTCCTGCCTAAGTTATGCCCCTTGGGTGTGCCTATAAGTCAGGAGTTATTTACGGAGAGAAAATCTGACAAATAACTTTTTTTGCCTTTTAAGATGATACCGGACAAGGGAAATTGGGCCGAATTTGACCATTTTTAGGCATTTTAAGGGCTTTTCTAGGAAGAATGAAGCAATTTTGGAGGGGAATGTTGGAGTTCATTTTTTTTATAACATAGCAGTGCTGTGTATTAAAATAATAGCTCGGTCATGCTCTTTCAGAAATATATACATATAAGTGATTTGGATTGAAGATTTTACTACAATTAGTGGCCGAAAAACGGACCCATGGTCTACCCTTGCCGAATAGAAGAATTCCTGGAGTGGTTTCGTTGGGTGCATCTTACAAAGACTATTTTACGGCAAACACGTACTGGGACCGGTCTATGAGCAGCACAACGTCCACCTCCGGCACGGCTTCTTCGAAGGCGGATCATAGATCGGGATTCAAGGTGAAATACATTGTGAATCTGAGCAAAGTTGACACCGCGGCGGACGTAGACATCGTGACACAGATGGGTGTGGTGGCCGTCCAGTTCCTCACTCAGCACCCGTTTGAATTTTCGCCAAACACTTCTCGTCAGCCGAATGACTGTCGACGAGGGTTGTGAGGGCCACTGTCGCACACATCCCCAATGTATTGAATGAGCTTCACGCATTTCTCGTACACATAGACACGTACGTGATGATCCGCCATCCTCAAGTGGACTCCACGCTCTTATAGCGCTGATATGAACGGGTATCTGTCTGTCGGTCTTTTAATTTTTATGATGCTTTCAATTTAATAAAATTTTGCGCGCCATATCTTTGCATTAAGTTTGATGTACAAAATAAATATTGATATAAATATCCTACTATACTCTATTGTAAAAAAAAACAAAAAAACACAACAGGTAGAATAACCAGAATCCAAAGGTGTAATTCACTTGGCAGGGTGAGGTTAAAGATATAAAGGAAGGGTATATTTATGGAACAACAAACATAATATAATAAATATCCCAACGACCCTATTTCTAAAAAAAATATTAAACTTCACTAAAAAGATCACAGGGTGGAAGGGAGATAACAACAGCAGTTCACTCACATCACAGACTAGATACTAAAGTGTATAGCAGAATGATAATATCAATATAATTGAAATCTATGCGAGCAGCATAAACCTATAGATATTGCTGCAAACACTTTGTCACGGTTTTTCGCGCAACCAGAACTGGAATCCTGTACAGAGACCAACACAAAAGCAACACTGTTTGAACGCATCATTAAGATCAAAAGTGTTCACATTGGCTTATAAATAACCCAAAAGAGACCATTATCTTCATTTCACCATGAGCACTACGGAGTCCAACTTGGCTGACGTAAATTGTTAACTCTAGAATGAGGATATTCTATCCGAAGCGCTACGGCAAGCCGACGTTCATTTTGACCGAGGTCGCTCAGCAATAACGCATGCGTTGTCATCATATCACACTCATAGATGACATCCAATGGGTGACCTGGGTATGTCTTCTGCTGTATAAGAAACAGGTACTACCAAAAGCGGATACCAACACAGCTACGCGTGCCCAGAATCTGCTGATCCTGCATGAGACATTTCAAACCTTTGTTGGAGACGGGGAATTATTTTCGCCAACTCCCAACACGATGAAGTTCGTCCATGGATGATCGACAATGCGCTAAAGCGTTACCATAGGGTGTTAAGGTGTTTAGTTAGACGTTCCGATTGTCCGATAAGGCGTTGAGACGGGCGTTAAGGCGTACCGACTAGCGTTAACGGGCGTCACTGCATTTCAAGGAATTAGCGTTAAGCTGGGCGTTGACGGGCGCCATAAAAGTAAGCGTGTCACAAAGACATTCACAGTCGACGTTCAACAGTCAACATGGGGACATTCGCCAGACATTACGATGTGATGCGACACATAGAGAATATATGATGGGGTTGAAGACAGCGAGGAGCCCACTGAAGCAGATGTTGATACAGAGACTATCTGGCCTGGGCGATTTGGGGTTTTCCGCAGCCTGGGGGGGGGGAGGCGGAAAGTGACCCCCCTCCCCTATATATTTTCGCTATCGCTAAGGCTATATAGAGCTGAAACTTACCACACTATATCTTTGAGTCAAGCTCTACAAGAAAAAGTAAAACATCCAAGATGGTCGCCATGATGACGTCACTGTGACGTCATTTTCCAAAAGGGCATTTTTGGACGATTTTTCGGTCAGAATTTTCGAATTTTTTACTTTTGTTTTTTTTTTCGTCGCAAAAACTGCTTGATAAATTAGTAAATAATAATATGATATGAAATAAAATAGGTTTTATCAGCTTTTCCATACAGAAAACAAACATTTTGAAGAAATATGATGAAAACATCACTCTAGGACGCTACAAGGCGCCATTTTGAATTTCCCCATGATCCTCTGCTCGGGGGGTCATGCAAGTAGGCTCAAAATGATCCCAATATGATAATCTAAAAAATCACGCAGTTTCAGCCCTCAATTTTTTGTCGTTCAGGAGATAGGAGCAAAAAACCAACGGGGGGGCGGAAAGTGACCCTCCCTCCCAGGCCAGGTAGGGTTAGCATCCATTGTTATCCATTAACATCAGATGAGTTGTTTTAGCTGATCTGTCATCACAAGCCGGTGCTAGGGGCCGTGTGGATACTTCATTGTCTCCACATGAACAGCTGCAATAAAGGCGCGGCTGGGATACTAAAGCTACATCCTAGAATCCATCGAATTTAGGTGTCGACGAATGCTTTCCTGTAGAGTCATATGGTTGCTTTTTAGCCTTCAGACGTTGTCAATTTTTCCCACCTCTTGCATATCGCTCCAATACAGGCTACATCCCAGGGAAGTGAGGAAGAACCTACCTTCTGTAATCGTATTATGCATGAATCTATTCATACTCATGCTGAAACGATCAAGAACGCCGGGCAGGATAACTCACAAAAGGCGTACATCTAAATGCGCCACTGCATTAGGAAAACAGCCATGGCGATCTATGAATAGTATAGCCAGCTACCGCTTGGAATGAAAGACGATCCCACGCACAGGTCCATCTTGAAGACCAAGTGTGACCTGAAAGAGGATATGGAGCTACCACCTACCGAGGTCTTGCAAAAAGGTACAGTAACCTGGCATGTCGAACGACAATTAGAAGAAACGGATCAGAGGGACCATGGCCGAAGATTGAACATGCTCTGAGGACGGCATCTGATTGAACAAGAGCAGCAGAGAATACATCTGACGGACAAGAGCGACCATGTCCGAAGATTGAACTTTTTCAAATGTCGGCTTTAGATTGGACAAGCGCAGCTGACAATGCTTTTGATACACGCCATACTATTATGTTAACACACCACTGCGGCTCCCAACGCGTGGGTGTGCTGTGCTGGAGGGGATAATAAAATCATTGACCTATCATACTTGTTGTTGTTGCTGACCATGGCAGAAGATTGAACTTTCTGAAATAGCGGCTTACGATTGGACAAGAGCATCCGAAAATACGTCTAACGGACAAGAACGACCACGATCGAAGATTGAAATTTCTCAAATGGCGGCTTCTGATTGGACAAGCGCAGCCGACGATACCTCTGATACATACCTTACGATTATGTTAACACACCCATAGCGGTTCCCCCGCGTGGGTGTGCTGTGCTGGAGGAGATAATAAACTGATTGACTTCCCATCCTTTTTGTTGTCTTCTCATGTCTACATCACGTAATATACCCTGCGGTTGATGGTTCACAAACGACTTTATATAACCACTCAGTCACTCAGTCCCTCACTCCACCTCCTCCTCCTCCTTCTCTTCCTCCTCCCCCCCCCAACACACCTACACACATACGCTGAGATAACTCTTCCAGGCAGCCAGATCGGTCAAGGCAGTCATCTCCCCCAAATCCAAATCCAAATGTCTCCTTTCTCTACTACTCCCGAGTGCGCAGTCTCATATCACTCCCAGTCTGACTCTACTTCCATCACGCGCCCTATTTGGACCAATATTCGACCATTTCCACACCAAAAGCGTTCTTGTTCTACTACGCAGATTGTCGGCATTTCCACCACACATCGGCTGCACATGCGTAGGCCTATAGCCTCACCCCGCCATCCCCTCATCTCACTAGTGCGGAAGCCTGTGTCCAGGCGACTCAAACAGTGGAATCCCCAGGTCTTTAGCACCATTGGTTTCCGTTCAGGGTTCCACTTACGGTTGCGCATGTTAAACCCTATTCCCTCACCACACAATACCCTGGGGCGAAAACAAGGGTCCAGCGACTCATTTGGTGAAATCCCCATGTCTCTAACTCCATTGGTTATCCGCACAGGTTTCCGGTTGCACAACCCTATTTCTGCACTTGATGAAATCCCCATGTCTTTAGCCCGACTGGTTCTCCGTACAGGATTCCACTTCCTGTTGCGCATGCGCAAACCTATTTGTGCACCCCATATTACTTCGGGCGGAAGCCTGGACACAGGCAACTCATTTCTTGAAATCCCCATGTCTCTAGACCCTCTGGTTCTCGGTATTAGACATGTGGAGAGTTCTCCACTTGCCATTTATGCTGGGCATATAGCTGATGATATTGTCGGGCACCATGTTTGCTGACGTGCATTCAATTAACAAAATAACGAAGTAACTGAAGTACATATAATGTAGTACGCAGGGGCAGATAACTCTTGCTGCATTTTTTCCGGACATGTCAGTTAACATTGAAGTAACTGAAGGACAAATAAAGTAGTATTCAGGGGCAGATAACTATTGCTGCATTTTCCCCGGCAAAATCAATTAACGTTAAAGTAACTAAAAGGGAAATCCGTGTCTATTTAGGAGCAGGAGCGTTCGGATGATGATGAATAAAATTTCAAGCCATGATGGCGAATCCGTAATTGGCAGTTTGCAGAGGAGGGTCCCCGGAGAGGGGTTCGAGAAGCAGATTAATAATAAAGCAAACAACTTTACGTTACGTTTTACCATAGAATATTTTATTCTGAATGAACCAGAGTACAAACAGGTGATGTAAGTGAAGATGTGGAGAATGTATTATAACAAGAGTAATAATATTATAGTATACGTGGAGTGACGTGAGAGGAAATGTGATAATAGTTATACTTATTGCATAGATATAGTAATAACACAAATTTGTCAAACAATTCAGATCTATTATAATTTCTTTCACCAAGTTAACAGGGTTCAACGTATGTACAATGTATTATGATGATGACACAAAATTGCGAATTTCCAGGTATCTTTTCTCATCTAAACTTATACAACCGCACTTTCGAGAATTTTTATATTAATTTTATTAAAAAAATGGTGCCCGTCGTGTTTTACCTTTATTTCACCTTCATCCACTATTTCAGGCTTTTTTTCATAATTTGCTTGTAATATTCTCTACGTGGTAGCTGTGGTCAAAACAAACAATAGGACAAATAAGCCGTTGATGAATAACCAATGTACAGCAGTTTACAAATGCAGATCATAGACAAAATGAAGCAGCTAGTTATCTCCCTTTGAAGATTCACGGTCACATCAGTTGACACGCGAAACCAATCAGCTTGACTATAAAGTACACTTTCTACGAACACTGACCAATCAGGCGAGGGTTTGTAAAAGGGTTCACAGCAGGCGTCGAATATTTTGGAATATTTTGAGCAAGTGTGTGGTAAGTGTTTATAGTTACAGTTGTTCGAACAAAGCGGTGATCGTTCGTTCCATGTTTGATAATTTTCACAATGAGCTATAGAATAGACAAATATATACAATATCGAATAAGTTGAACATAATACACTGGCTTCGGATACACAAGACGGGTCAGAATAATTTAATGTGGGATTAGAAGCTCTATTGAAATGCTGAACTTATTACCAACCCCTTTTTGCCAAGACTAAGGACAGGTGACGGCAGTTTTTTTTTCTACAAAGCTACGGCCATACTATAGTTGCTTTGCTACACGTCAGTCATCTTTGTCAGGAAAACGTCTTTTGGCGCTCTCCGCGCAGGGCTATTCTGAAAAATGACTGCGCGGGGAGGGGTCCAAAACTGACGAGATTTCTTGAAGTGTTTGGCTGATTATTCCTGAATCAAACAGCAATATGGGGGCTTAATTCACCCCAGACTAAGCAATTTGTGCACAGGGCCATAGTCCTAAACGAAACCATAATTAATTATCGAAATGTAGTTCGACTTGTTGAAGACCCAACGAGTTTTGTTTTAACAAGTAAGTGAACACCGTCTTTAATCGAAATCAAAAAGCCATAAACATGTCAACAGGGTGGAGTCAAATACCATTATATCGAGTTTATCTGACAAAGAAGATTGACTTGGTAACTGGTACGTTTGTAAAATTTTGTTCTGGTTCTAGGCTATATGAAAAATTGACATCGTACAGTGACTAATGGAACAGACATATGGGTGGGGGATTAATCCTGCTTGGTGTTGGAGTTTAACGAGAGTGAATAACAAAATTGCCGTAAATTGAAAATGCCAGCAGCTACATGTACCTGTCTACTGTTGGATAAGACGGGCATCTATTTGTCTTGAATTAAATCAATTTCTCCAAAAGATAGCGATTTTTTACTTTTAATTCCTGTTAAAAACAAGACGAATCGGTGATTCAAAATATTTTTGTGCAGTTTTAAATTCTTCATTCGATTATATTTTATGTTATCAGCTGTGATAATGATACAGTTTGAGGAAAGCAAACTGCGCTATTCCTTGAACAAAAGCAGTAAATATCTGTAAAATTTGGCTTAATATATCCAAGTTCTCCAGTTTTTTAAAGAAATCGTCATTACCGACATAGTATGTTAATAGTTGATTCTATAACACTTGTGTCAATAACATCGAGCTAACCGTGCATTTATTACACGTTTTAGCACGGTTATGTGAAATCAACACGCGTCAAGTGCAGGTGCATTCCATTTCACAAGTCGGATGAGGAAAGGAACGTCTGCTTTCATACAAGTAATAATCGAATAAAACAAATAAATTACAAGATGAAATTGCTTCGTTCTAAAATATAAAATTTCCCACACTAACCGTGCGTAAATAACCATTGAGCACGCCTATGAAAACATTATTTCTTACTTTTATCCCAGTATAGACATCTCTTACTTCCGGAACTAGTGCACATGCGTCCAATTGATACAAATACCGATACTGCTAAATGTGAGCCAGAGAGCCAGCGTATCGATCGATCTGTTAGGATCTAAGCGAGGTTTGAGATTGGAGACTTGTGAAGACGCGGTAAATGAAATTTGTATATTCGCAGATCAATACAGTAGTGACCACCTCAGAATACTATATCACAGCTTGAAGACATGACTATCTCATCAATCAATCGTATAGGCTCATCCTATTTGCACGGGGCTAATGATTATTATAATGATTGTAATTAATATTATTGTTATATTATTATTATTATTATTATTATTAATGATTGCTCTAATAAATCGCTCACCCAATCACAATTCGATCAACCAAATTTCAATCATTTTATCATTAGAACATAGCTCAAGATAAACATTATTTTATGCTTGTCTGATTGTTAGAAATACATGCCCAACATTTCCAGCAAAATATGCCATAATAGTGGTGGTGTGTTGTTTCTATATTTCATATTACAAGATGTAATACATCATGACACAAAAGAAAAAAAAGTCGAAGACGGAAGTCAGAAGTCGGAAGTCAGATCCAATTGTATTATCCCGAACAAGGGTCAATAACGCTGTGTAACCGGTCGTTGATTTTCACAAGCTCCAAAGTGGACGACTAATTAGAATAGACAGAACTCCGAGCATGTACGACATGCGCCAAACAATTCAAGCAAATACATAACGGTCGTGTATTAAATTGTTAGGGCGGCATCATTTGCTAATCAAGAAAATATCAATGCCATTTTGAACTCGAATGCTATTCATTTCTATGGGGAAATGATAAAGTTCACCATAGACCACAAGGTATATACACAGGCATGTTAATAGTATTTACATAAATGCCACGACAATAGTCAACTTTTGACATTTTAGGATTTCGGTCACACAAATGACACGTTGAGCAAATAGTTAAATGCACTTTGTCTGTCAGTAAAAATGTTTGCTCGAATAGACAGACTTTCATTGTTTACCGTTCGCCGGTAACATATAGAGGAAATAAAATATAGGCTTTAGAGTTGCAAATTGTTGCATGATAGAAAAATCGAAATTCTACAAGTAAATCGCATGTTATTAAACTAAAACTTATCTCACTTCCACTTACTGCATTCTGTGTTTACACTGAATCAGCAAAGAAGGAAAACTTAAAAATAGCCCAGATCCCAGCTTGAAATTCACGCGCATGCTCACGACAACACTTCCTTCTCTTTCCGAGCTACACATTGAAGTTGTATTTACTCAGAGAGGAATGCGGGTGGTCATCACTGGAAGAGGGGTAAGTTTTAGTTTAATAACATGAAATTTACTTGTAAAATTTCCAAGTTATTTGTGCTGAAAACTGTCCTCACTTTTACAGGCAAACACCAGGCATAGTGGAAAGCGACAAACGTGGGCAGAGTGAGTTGTTAGAATAAAAATCAAAGATCTTCTACCTCACTGAGGATCCAAGAGATCATACGAAACTAGTCATATATATGTTGACCTGTGGTCTATAAGAACCACTGCCGCTATTCTGACTTCAAGATGAGTAGCCCCACCTCCCCCTTTTTCGGAAAGGGAACGAGAGAAAAAGACACTCACCATTAAAAGCAGGTTAAAATCTGTCGTTCTACGTTTTATCTGTGCTGTAAAGAGGGGCCCGATGGAACAGTGGTCGTCACATGCCAGCGTTATGTCACGGAGGTAGAAAGAGGCAAACGGCGTATTTGTACTCCAGTAGCACTCCCTCATCACATCTGTCACCGATGTATTAGTTCACGGCGGCCATGACGCAGCGAGGGCTCTAATTGCGTGACCGGAGACGTTAACAAGCGCGGCTTGTCTTTCAGTAGCCGTGGATACGCTAGTCGAATCGTATTTTGAGCCAACTCGAAATAGTGATTTGCTGACTTCTTGTTTTGCTTTAGAATCGAAAAGGCATAAATAATCGCCTCCAACCAGCCCTTAGATCTTCAGTACGATTCATGTAACATGCAGGTACACGAATCGGGCACATTAACATGTCAGATTCAAGAGCGGACGAAAGGAAAAACAGATAAGTAGCTGGAATTGTGAACTCTCGAGACATTGTCGTAGAAAGTTAGATTCTTAGCCACAAATCCATGACCAGTTGATAGCACTACATTGAACGTATTTTCAGTTCCTGGAATGTCTGATGTTCTTAAAATCGAGCGCATGGACATCTGACACATGAGCTCCCGACGCAAGGGCCATCAAAAACGAGATTTTGTACGAAAGCATCTTCTCATCAATTGTATTGATCGGCTCGAAAGGTGCCTCCCCAAATTGGCGAAGTTTCAAGGGCTAATCCCACTTCGGAGGGACTGACTGATTCTTAATTTTAAACGATCTAATGAGCGCAGTCAAATTCGAATCAGTCGAAGGATTGATCTCAGTACCCAGAAGAATAGGTTGATTAGGCTGGTCTCCAACCTTCTACTGTTGGCGGTACCAAGCCCCTATCCTTGAAATGGTACAGCATAAAATCTGCTACTTGAGAATAGTGGTTTTGGATGGATAGTTATCCATCTCTCCACACCAAATATCGAAGACTACCTACTTTGACTGATACACAGCTGAAGAAGATGGTCTGATTTATTGTACCATTCCTCGTTCAACTTCCTCTAAAAATCCCGCCTCAACAAGATGCCCCTTGAGTACTTGCACACGTGGTACTGGAACAGCCCCGGATGGCCGTGGGATATCGACGACTGCTTGACGCAATAGGCTGTGCCACAGCTGGTGTTGTCTTGGTATATCCACCAGAAGATCCAGTAGGTCCAGGAGCCACGACCGTGATGGCCAGCACGAAACAATGAGACATACGACACAGAAGTGTTCGTGGAGTACCTTCGCAAGAATTGCTGGTGGTGGAAACGCTTTTGCGATTATACCCATTCAGTCCTGCGATAGGGCGTCCACTGCATATGCCAACGGATCCGGCACGGGAGACATGAAGAGAGACATTTGATTGTTCCGCCGCGTGGGGAACAAATCTCTGTGTGGCATCTCCCAGGTATGAGCTATCTGTTTTAATATGTCCGGGTGAAATTTCCACACTGTGGGAATTATCTGATTTCCTTGACAGGCAGCTTCCTCTAACATTGCATTCGTAAATGGAACATTGATGTTTGTGTGTGTTTTTGAGTCCGATGGACATAAATATCAGTAGTCCCCACTAACCTCTGCAGAATAGAGAATAATGCCCATCGTACGATCTAATATTCGTCTTCGCCTCTGGGAAGGTCCCAGAAGATCCCGCAGAGCGAATGTGAGCTCTAGGTCGTAGCTTGATTGCCCTTCCTCCCGCGTAGCGGCTTCCGCTAAAATTCTGTGAAACTTGTCGCTTACAGAATGAATAGCGATCGAGTACGGAAGTGTCTGTGTCGGCCTCGTAACCCGGGTTGACTCACCCGATTCCGTCTCCATACCCCCCACATGTAGGGTCGGACGTGGAACATTCGGGGTCAAGTCATAGATGCCCTCAAATGGATCATAATGTTTGCGAGCATCCGGATCAACATTGGTAGGTTGTGTTATTCTGAGCTACCGTATTGATCCCCATGACCGCCACATCCTCCCGGGTTTCCTACCAGTAGGGACTCGTGGAGGGGATGGTCCCCGTCAACATAGCTTCCGGTAGGTTGAGCTGGTCAGTTGATACCGGGAGCTGTGCATCACCGACCGAGATTCATTGCCTCACGCAATACACTCATTTCCTCCAGCTGCTGTTTCATCCCCAAAAGGATAGCAGCAGGGTCGGATCGGGTATAGGTGAGTTAACCAGAAGCAATGCCTGACGAGGAGTGTTATCTGACCTCACGCTTGGCCACGAGGGCGGCCATTGTAAAGGTCGCTGAATGGGCATACGTGGTCAACAACCGGTCGCACGGACAGGAGGGAGCATGGCCCGATACTGACCTGGTCCAGTTACGTACACCATCGGAAGTCGATACTTGTGCCAAGCCGTGCATTCTGGCAATGCATTCCAGATGATACATTCTCGTAACCGGATGCCGATAGACTTGTTCTAGATGTAAATAATGCGTTACAATGCTGGGCACAGGTCTGGGCATATTACAGGTATCATTATACAAACAAGCCTGTTGTTGTGGGAACCTCATTCACTGCTGGCTCAGAATGCTCGTTGTCACAGTCTCGTCAGGGAAACGAGTAGGGCCACCAGAGAAACCGGAAATAACCTTGACAATGCTAGACTGACCAATGGTCACTTTATTTATAGGGGTTAGAAGCGACCGTCTGGACAACCCAGGCCTCAACAGGGTTGAGGATGGCATTCTCACGAACCCGGGTCCAAATAAAAAATTAATCGTGGGCGGTTCCATAGATTTGCCTGGACTTTCATAAGTTAATCCCTATTGAGCAATCGGGGATAAATGGCTCTCTGACACCGAGCCTGGACTCGTTACCGATTTCCAATCTTTGTCCACAGGGGTCTTGTTGATGGGGAGTTCGACCCCAAATGTCGTAGTATTGTCGTAGTCCATATCTTCAAGAGTTCCTTCCACCAGTACCGCTTTGGTCAGTCCATTACCTGATTTGACCGTGTCTGAAATCAAAGAGGGAAAAGGGGATTGTTTATCTTTATTTACGTCAAGACTAACTTGCATGTCTGTCGTATGAACATGCCTCATAGTGTCCGCGTTCGTTATTTCAGCTGAACGGGAAGACGGAGCTACATACGTCTCGGATGTAGCCAAGCTTTGAGACACCTGTACGTTATCTACACAGGCCAGTGTCCAGATTAGACAGGCTTGAACAATTCAAGCAGGCCATTTAATGCAATCCTCGCATGCAGTGTGCAATGTACACATGCCGCCTTGACGACAGGTCGGACATTTGGAATGGAAATCGAACGAAGGCTTCGCCAGGCTACAAAAAGTACAAGACATTAGAGACGTTTGACAGGCCATATCGCTTGATTATTACAAATAATACTTTCCACCGGGCTCCTTGAATAAAATCAGTCATTGTAAGGTAATCCAATCCAGGTGATTTCAAGAAAAAACTGTAAACATACCCCTAGCCAATATGGCGAGGAAACAAGAAGGAATTGTTGACGTGAGCATGCGCGTGACTTGCAGGCTGGAATCGGTGCTATTTTTAAAAAAAATTCTTCTGTGCTCATTCAGTATAAACACAGAATGCAATAAGTGGAAGTGAGGTAAGTTTTCAGAGCAAATAACGTATACTGGTTGATCATATGCATACACAGATCCGTACGCCGGATTTTTGGCCGGGAGAGGGGGCGGAAGTGGAACTAAAGGGATTATGCCCACGCCCGGAGGCATGCCCGCCCCTGAAAAATTTGAGAATCTAATCTTCAGTTTTCGCCTTCTGGAGCATTTTAGACGCCCCAAGAAGCTAAAATATTTCGCAATTATTTTCGCTTTCAACCGCTCTGAAATTGCGGAAAAAAAATAATAATGATAAAAATATAATAACAATGCATGGCAAAGTTAATCACTGAGTTTATGTTTACTTTCATGAAAAAAACGTCCACTTCCTCTTCCCCCACCCTTGAAGTAGCATGGATCAATTATACGAAAGCGGCATCATAGCTATGTTTGCTGCAATTTCATCTGATCTTCTGCAGCATGCTTCATCTGATCTTCTGCAGCATGCTTCATCTGATCTTCTGCAGCACGCTTCATCTGATCTTCTGCAGCACGCTTCATCTGATCTTCTGCAGCATGCTTCATCTGATCTTCTGCAGCATGCTTCATCTGATCTTCTGCAGCATGCTTCATCTGATCTTCTGCAGCATGCTTCATCTGATCTTCTGCAGCATGCTTCATCTGATCTTCTGCAGCACGCTTCATCTGATCTTCTGCAGCATGCTTCATCTGACCTTCTGCAGCATGCTTCATCTGATCTTCTGCAGCACGCTTCATCTGATCTTCTGCAGCACGCTTCATCTGATCTTCTGCAGCATGCTTCATCTGATCTTCTGCAGCATGCTTCATCTGATCTTCTGCAGCATGCTTCATCTGATCTTCTGCAGCATGCTTCATCTGATCTTCTGCAGCATGCTTCAGCTATCGTTTCCGATGCTCGGGCCTCCCCATTGCTTACATGTAGAACACGCCGCGGAAAATTCATCTTCAATGATGCGACAAGGGTCGAACGATTATATTTTCAATCATGGTGCAAACAAAACTGAGTCCGAATTACGAATGATAGCCGAAGTCAACTTTCTGTCAATGCAGACCAAAGACTGTGGGAATGTCAGCCAAGTTAGGAGTTGACAGACAGCGACAGTGAGCCGTCTACCCTCCAGAGAGGGCCCTCGGTGGCCGAGTGGTCCGAGGCGCTTCGTTGGTCTTCCGATCGATCGACCCTGCCGTCATACAATTTACATATAGCCCTGTACCAAAACATCATGTCATACTACTTGAATCTTACCAGCCACACAATACTTATCAGCATACTAAATACTGGGATATTTAATTTTGCAGATGTGGATGTGCCGTGGGCAGTAATTGATTCCGAAAAGCAAACATTGCTTTTTTGTTTTCAAAAACACGACCGTTAGCTTTGATATAGTGTTGTTGTTGTTGTGAAGAGATGAACAGTTATTTAATTACCGATAGTCACCGATTATTTGTTTTCTTTTGTCTGCCGAATCCCCCAAATGCGCTGCAGTTGATTAATTCTGGTTAATTCAAGTTGTTGCGATACAGAGGAGCTCTGGTTATCTCGCACTTTTAATCTCCGTCAAAGGCTACATGACTTGGTGAAGACCCACTGTGCGGAGAATGACAGGGCGTTTTTTCGCCCTGTATAAGTGAATGACGGCAGGGTCGATCGACCGGCAGAAGGGGAGATAACCCTGTTTGAAGGTTGCGCTAGCCTCACTCCTCTGAACCGGAACTGCTGGCTAACTAGGCTACTGGATTACTCAGTGATAAGCCCAACGTCATGCGGGCCCAATACTATAGGCTGTTCGGACCAGTGCCCGATCACACCCATGATGTACGTTTGCTGGAATTTGAGCGCGGCAGTTGTCACTATACAATGAGAGGTGCCCTTAAATTAGCAAATGGAATGTATTATTATGTACAGGGAGGATTGAATGAATTAATGATACCAATAAATATAAACTATTGTTTTATGTTCGCGTGCACTTAAATTCCAAGAATCTTGTGCGAAGCGAAAATAAAATGCTTGGAAGTATCAGGTAGAACTGTCGGACCTCAGCAATGACCGGTATTTGCTGGGTGTTCTCTTTCACCTAAGTAACCGTGGTTATCGATTGCTGTTGAATGAATAAAAAAAATAATAATAAAATTAATGATATATACGAAACAATTCGAAGGAAGCAAATTACTATGATGTCATTATGAGGTTTTTCGTGTTTCAGGCTCGCAAATAGCAAGAAAACAAGACCCGAAAAGCGCGATGCACCTTATTGCTAACACTATCACATACCGGGTACACTGTTTTTAAGCACAACCATCTTGTGTACAGAGTTAACCCCCTTTGTTGAAAGGGAGACTACTCAGTAGGCAGTTTGGGTCATCATTGTTTCCATTGTTTCTGCGCTGGACGCTGATTCTTCACTTACTACAAGTTCGCAACACGCATCGGCGTTTGATACTGACGAGAATCAGTGTCATATTACTCCGATGAATCTGGATATCGCCTGTTAACTTCCCAAGACGCACCGGTAATGTTTTCAGTTGCATCAATGTCTGGCACACATTCATTCTGTGCTAGCATCATATTATCTCATCTCTCAGCAGCCGTGTTTGTAGTATATGCATATACTCCAAGTATCTAAACAGGCAGAAGGTCTAAATCGGCACAGGCTAGTCGAGCGAGGAGCGGAACATGAAACAATCAATCCATGAACCCGATACACATTCTCGGACTTTAGAAAAACAGCCAATCCTCATAGATGTGCGGAAGGGGAAATTCCAGAAAAGAGGAAATCAAGCAATCGTGAAATGTTTGTCTGCAGCATGGGAATTCAATCCAATTCTTTTTTCTGTACTGCACACTATGAGAATCCATATTTTCGAATCACAGAAATAAAAAAATTCGGTTACAGGATTGCACCTGTTTTTCGCCAAATAATGAGATATGGCTATTGAATATCATGAACCTCTGCAGGCGCCGATAAGATCCCGAAAGTCACTTGATGTTACATCTTGAGCCAGCATCCTTGAGTTCTCGTTAAACTATTAGATATCAAGACGATCTCATTAGCAGCGCGTGTACCTCCGTTAATATAAGTCAATCACTTGACTCAACACCAGAAACAATATATCAATATCACACAGATCTCGTGATAGAGCTTCTCAGGCTGCAGTCATGATCTCGTCAAATGGTAAAAATAGGTGTTATCTATAAGGCCTCGCCAGATCATCTGATGTGAAGCTCGAGAATATATGTTAAATTTCCTATACCAATCTCAGACACGGGCCACAGTAGATCATTGCGTTGCGTCGGAGGATGCATAGCGTACACGCTAACATAGCGGACAGAGTTTCGAATCCCGACATCCGTGATTTTATTCTATCATTTGTTCTATTTGACGCAGTCCGACCGGTACAAACGGTACTATTTGAAAGTTTACGTTGACTCGGTCAGACTTACCAATGGGGAGAAGGCTTCAAGACTATCGATAAGATCTCGTTGTCCACGTGATGTTGTCGGGAAAAGAAAAAGTCACGTTAAGAGAGAACAGCGAAAGGAGATGGGATAGTATAACACCTACTCCAGTCACGGTCCAATTCACTTCGCTAGTCGGCATCGCAGTCGCTACGACCTGTTTGAATAGACATCGCCTGTAGATAAATCCCTCCGCCGGTACACAGAGATGCTTGCTGTTACAACAGTCAGTTCTGTTCGTACACGTGCCCCAGTAGGGCGAGCAGCACTGATATTTTTTCCCGCTGCATTTTAACCGATCCTCGCACTGATAATGGAAAATACACGGACCGTACAAAAGGCTCTTCGTACATCTCCGGTTAGTACCCGGATGTGATAGCTCGCATTTCCGGCTGCAACACTCGTCGTCCGAATCGCAGTCTTCATTGGACCATTTGCAACTGAATCCTACAAAACACAAACAAAAGATAATTTGATGAGATAATGTGTTGTTTTCGGGAAATATGAAATTAGTCAATTTGAGATACAAAGACATGACAGGAGGGCTTTCTTCTGCCAGATTGAACACAAAAGTAAAGGAGAATAAACCCTTTCGATAGTTCTGCTGCTGGATTTTAACACAACATTTGGTTGTATAATTGTACTTCGACCATTACAGAAGATTTTGAAGAAAAACTTACTATGATGCAATCAGCCATAAGATAAACAAGAGCCCAATTTGGCACTGTGGACTACGTTATTAAGGGTACTGAGCCCTCCTACACACACTTTTACACACCCTCTAGAACATGTCCTTATACAGCTAAAAGTATGCCTCATAGCTATGGTCATGTACATATTTCTTGAAAGCACATTTTTTAAGGACTGCAGATATTTAAGTTTGTTCACTGTAAACCTTAGGTTGTGATGATATTCGGATTTAAAAAATTAAATTAATTTAAAATATTCAAATTTTTTAAATTCTATTTTCAAAGAAGTATTTAACTTATCATAACTTAATCAATCATTTCTTGTGGAAAGCAACTCAAACAGGAAATCCGTGTCTCAGTTTGATCAAGTTTCAATAATGGTCTAGTTCTCATTCTATTGACAGTTAATGCAATATTTCTTTACAACATCGAGCAAATCACAGTTTTGAACTTTGGAGTTCAATTAAATGTCAATAAAGTAAGAACTAGACCATTATTGATAAAACTGAGACACGAAAATCCCGTTGGAGTTATCTCCTACAGGAAATGATGATGTAATTACAAGCGTCTAGTCCGTCATTCATAATCCAGCCGTCGTCCATTAGAGAATATCCGCGTCCATAATCCAAAGACCTATTCCATTTTCCACATAACAGTATTAGCACCAAATTCAACAAGCGTTCTGAGAACCCCAACATCTCGCCTTGCGGGGTCATCCGCCAAAGGTGCAGCAGTATTGAAAGCATACATGTAGAGCAAACAATAAGGTGTGGAATAAGTGATGTGGTACAGACAGTAATGTCTGGAATAGATTATCTGGTACAGACAATAACATCAGTCCCATGTGGGATTACTGGCAAAAGTTAATCCCATGTAGGATGGATAGGTCAGTGCGGTCGGATTACTGGTACATAGGGCATTCCAGTGCGAGATTACTGCTGGGTGGACCAGTCCCGTGTTATTACTGATGGATAGTCCTCTGTGGGATTACTGCTGGATAGTCCAGTCCCAAGTGGGATTACTACCATCACCATCATGGTATGGATGGTAGTGATGGTATGGATGGTAGTGATGGTATGGATGGTAGTGATGGCATGGATGGTATTGATGGTAGTGATGGTATGGATGGTAGTGATGGTATGGATGGTAGTGATGGTAGGAATGGTAGTTATGGTATGGATGGTAGTGATGGTATGGATGGTAGTGATGGTATGGATGGCAGTGATGGTAGGAAGTGTATGGTATGGATGGTAGTGATGGTATGGATAGTAGTGATGGTAGTGATGGTATGGATGGTAGTGATGGTATGGATGGTAGTGATGGTATGGATGGTATGGATGGTAGTGATGGTATATGGTATGATGGTAGTGATGGTATGGATGGTAGTGATGGTATGGATGGTATGGATAGTAGTGATGGTATGGATGGTAGTGATGGTATGGATGGTAGGAATGGTATGAATGGTAGTGATGGTATGGATGGTAGTGATGGTATGGATGGTATGGATGGTATGGATGGTAGTGATGGTATGGATGGTAGTGATGGTATGGATGGTATGGATGGTAGTGATGGTATGGATGGTAGTGATGGTATGGATGGTAGGAATGGTATGAATGGTAGTGATGGTATGGATGGTAGTGATGGTATGGATGGTATGGATAGTAGTGATGGTATGGATGGTATGGATGGTAGGAATGGTATGGATGGTATGGATAGTAGTGATGGTACGGATGGTAGTGATGGTATGGATGGTAGTGATGGTATGGATGGTAGTGATGGTAGGAATGGTAGCGATGGTATGGATGGTAGTGATGATATGGATGGTAGTGATGGTATGGATGGTAGTGATGGTATGGATGGTAGTGATGGTAGGAATGGTAGTTATGGTAGTGATGGTATGGATGGTAGTGATGGTATGGATGGTAGTGATGGTAGGATGGTAGTGATGGGATTGTAGTGATGGCAGGGATGACATGGATGGTAGGATGTAAGTGATAGCAGTGATGGTAGGATGGTATGGATGGTAATGATAGTAGGGATCCGATGGTAGTGATGGCTGGGATTGTAGTGATGGCAGGGATGACATGGATGGTAGGATGTAAGTGATAGTAGGGATGGTAGTGATAGTATGGATGATAGCGATAGTAGGGATCCGATGGTAGTGATGGTTGGGATGGCAATTATGGTTGGAAGGGTATGACTGGCAGTGATGGTTGGAATGGTAGTGATGGCAGGGATGATATGGATGGTAATGATAGTAGGGATGGTAGTGATGATCAGTATGGTAGTGATGGTATGGATGGTAGGGGAAGGCGATTTGGTTTAATGTCATGCTCAAGGTTGTTTCACTCATATGGTGACAGTCAGTTGGGTTGGTGGAGGAAGCCGGAGTGCCCGGAGAGAACCACCGCCCGTTGGCAAGTAACTGACAATCTTTCACACATGGACAGGCTGAGTTCGAACCCGTGCCGGTGCATCAGTGTGAGGCTAGCGGTCACCAGCGAAGCACCTTAGACCACTCAGCCACTGAGGGCCCATATGGAATGGTAGTGATGGTAGGATGTTAGGGATGGTACATGTAGTAGTGATATGGATGGTAGTGAAGGTAGGATGTTAGTGGTGTAGTGATGGTAGTCATGTGCACTTCAGCTAAATGCAAAACTCAATCATTTCCCATAATTTGGAGAAAAATTAATATTTCATCTCAAAAATAGCACAAGTACATACTCCAATCATAAGAAACATGTGTATGAAGTTTCGTAATCATCCAATGAGAGCTGACAACTGTAGCAAACTTATCATGTAGAAACCTACATGTACAATTTACCTAAACAGAAAACTCATTCATTTGCCATAATTTTGAGAAAAATTAATATTTCTTCTCAAAAATAGCACAGGCACATCCTCTTATCATAAGAAACATGTGTACGAAGTTTCATAATCATCCAATGACAGCTGACAACTGGAGCAAACTTACCATATACATGTATATGTGCCTCTACATGTACAATTTACCTAAACAGAAAACTCTTCATTTGCCATAATTTGGAGAAAAATTAATATTTCTTGTCAAAAATAGCACAGGTACATCCTCTAATCATAAGAAACATGTGTACCAAGTTTCATAATCATCCAATGACAGCTGACAACTGGAGCAAAGTTACCATGTAGATGTATATGCATACATGTAGAGGCCTGTATGTACAATTTACCTAAACAGAAAACTCTTCATTTGCCATAATTTTGAGAAAAATTAATATTTCTTCTCAAAATAGCACAGGTACATCCTCTTATCATAAGAAACATGTGTACCAAGTTTCATAATCATCCAATGACAGCTGACAACTGGAGCAAACTTACCATGTACATGTATATGTGCCTCTACATGTACAATTTACCTAAACAGAAAACTCTACATTTGCCATAATTTGGAGAAAAATTAATATTTCTTGTCAAAAATAGCACAGGTACATCCTCTAATCATAAGAAACATGTGTACCAAGTTTCATAATCATCCAATGACAGCTGACAACTGGAGCAAAGTTACCATGTAGATGTATATGTATACATGTAGAGGCCTACATGTACAATTTACCTAAACAGAAAACTCTTCATTTGCCATAATTTGGAGAGAAAATTAATATTTCTTGTCAAAAATAGCACAGGTACATCCTCTAATCATAAGAAACATGTGTACCAAGTTTCATAATCATCCAATGACAGCTGACAACTGAAGCAAACTTACCATGTAGATGTATATGTATACATGTAGAGGCCTACATGTACAATTTACCTAAACAGAAAACTCATTCATTTGCCATAATTTTGAGAAAAATTAAACATTTATAATCAATGTTTCTATTTGTTACTAAGTCAAACCTGCTTGAATTAATGCCTTTTATCTCCGATTAAATGCACAATCAAACGTAGAAAAACGGAAGTTAAAAGAAAAAATCAACTCCCCTAGGAGTTGTCTGCCCCTAGGAGAGCTCTCCCATTCAATCCAGCGTGGTTACTATAAAGGTCATTGCAAGCCTTATTCCAATCCTCTTTCTCAAACCGAGACCAGTAGTATACAAGGCCGCGGTACGAGGGGAAGGAAGGGAGGGCACATTAAATTCAAGCAGGTTTGACTTAGTAACAAATAGAAACATTGATTATAAATGTTTAGTATTTGCTTCCTAAGTCTTAAACCTGCTTGAATTAATGCCTCAGTACCAACATATGGAGGTGGGAACCTCGGTCTTGAAGTAGTTCCAAAAGTAGGCTAAGTAACCGCTGGAATGACACAGAAAAACATGGTATGTATTAGCATGAAGCAATCAATCAATCAACAATTTTAAACCTGGTCAAGGACGAAAAGGTTAAAATGTGAATAAGATACAGTTGTACTTATCTTGATTGCTACATCCATGTAGCTGTGCTTGTGGTGTGGAATTAATTTCAACCGAGAAGAGGGACCCCTACCCGTGGGTTGTTGGGTCTACTCGGGAAGCCGTCTATACCAAGAAGAGGGACCCCTACCAGTAGGTCGCCGAGTCTAATTGATAAGGCTTTCTGCATGCAAAATCTTGGCTGTTCCTAAGTCCGGGTGAAGCAGATAAACATTCCGTGCCTAGAGGTCGCCAAGCCACACCACTCTCAGTCCACAAACGTCTACGTCCAACTTGCTTCTTGGGAGTTGATCGTAGATGACGCAGCTGAGATCATGAGAAGGAAGTCAGATTCAACCTGTAAGACACAATCAAAACCGCAATTAAGGTAAAGATCACACTCACCATGGAGTCAGGCATCTTAGAGTAATGATTTAGTGTCCGACATCTCTTAGAGGATTCAAGGTCGTCCATCTGACTTATTTCTTCCTTCAATATGTGATCAAACAAATGTGGACCAATAGTATGAATGAGATGAGATGATACAGCAATTTGCAGATTTGCTGCGATGATACAAAATGCCGCCCCCCCCCCTTTTTTTTTAAAAATTTAGTTGACCACGTGCTGGGCATCTATACGCGGTCCAAGCGTGGTCATCCTATCTGACTGGACTGACATATCTCTTAGATAGAAATTGGAGAACGTGGAGTTCGCTGTCCAGACACGACTGGACAATGTCAAGGAGGGGCAGGTTCTTCCATAAATCTCAACAAAAGAAACCTGGCCGGTAAAGCCGAGGGTAATATGGAGTAGTAATAGAAGATACTAATCTAACTTATCTTTTGAGTGTCTTCCCTTAACGGGGTAAATCATGGATATGATACAGAATATACTTATTCTTGAGTGCCTCCATCCATGTAGCTGTGCTCGTGGTGTGATATGTAAACTCTACCAAGATGTCAGGATCCTCTACCACTCGGGTTGTTAGGACTTCTTGGTCTTAGAGGGCGCCAAGCCACGCCATTCTCAATCCACCAACGACTTACGTCCAACTTGTCTTGTGAGATGAGCATAGGATACACAGCTGAGATCATCCAGAAGAAAGTCAGTTTCAAGCTGAAAGACACAAGCAAAACCGTAGTTAAGGCAAAGATTAAAACTCTCAAAGTGTCAGACCACTTAGATTGATGATTAGAGAGTCCATGGTCGTCTATCCGACTTATTCCTTCCTTCAAAGACGATCATGATGAAGTTTTAAAATTGAAACATACTTGAGACAAATGTTGGCTTGGAGAACCTGGGAATCGATTCCGGTACCTCTCGCACGCAAAGCGAGCGCTCTACCATTTGAGCTAGCTTCCCTGGAGCAAGATGGCTGCCTTGCTGCAATGGTGACAAATTCTGCCCCCCTCTCTTCTTGAAAGAACTAACCACGTGCTAGGTAGCCCTTAGTGGCCTAAGCGTGGTCACACTATCTGACTGCACTGATATATCACACAGATAGAAATTTGTGAACGTGGAATTTGCAGTCCAGACACAAGAACTGGACAATATCATGAAGGGACAAGTTCTTCCATAAAGGCCATGAGTAGCGATGGTACGAAACACATTAGAAGAAGTGGAAGCCAGTAGTGGGGGCGTCAATAGTATATCTACCTTCTGGCAATTGATAAGACTATTTTATGGTTTTCTTCAACTACGCGGCTTTTTTAAATATCAAGCCTTGCTGACCGGCGAAGGGATATGATAACCGTAACCGAAAGCCGCGAACGAAATCGGTACGAGTAAGATAGTGACGGAAGGCTCGAACAGGATCTAGCAGAAGATCGACCCCGAGGCCATGTACAAAGTCTGACAACGTAGGAATGGAGTACGACGTTGAGCGCACGGACCTGAACGAACACTCATTTTTGGCAATAATTTCAGGAATGGGCCGAAAAAAAAAATGCAAGACCAATCCGCTGTCCAGATCATAGAAGATCTTTAAAGAGCATAAAGATGAGACACTCTGGACGTCAAAGCAAACGCCGCCACAAAGGCCGTCTCATAAGACACAGCTTTATAGACGCGGACTCTAAGGGTTCACAAGATGGTAAATCAGGGCACACAGAACCACACCGATATCCTATTTCGGTAACAGTTGGCGAGTACAACGCGACTGTAATGCGAAGGCGCGAATAAGCGCAGAGATATAATCGTTAAGGCTAAAGTCGGTACCAAAGGCAAGACGTAACACGCTAGCCAGAGCAGATCGATAGCCCTCCATGGTGCTAATATGAAACTCCCTATCCTGGTGAAGGTGAAGGAGGAAGTCAATTGCGAGGGAAATAGAATCGGGGACGGTATCACGTCCTCGGCACCAGGACCAATATAGGAACGTACATGTAGCAAGTAAGGTCCTACATATAATAAACAACCTTAAGGTTGATGACAGAACCATAATGTCAAAGTCTAACCATTGGTGTAACGGTCTATACAGGAATAAAGTACTTGATGGAGAAAGCCGGGAAAACTGTTCAAGTACACCACGAAAAACATTGTGTTGTTTAAGCACAATCCTAAGGTAAAAGGATCTCAACACAATGTTTGTGTGTTAAAGTCAACATGGTTCTTTGTTAAAACAACACTGTGCTGAATTCAATTAAAGGTGACTAATCCGTCATTCACATTCCCGCCATCGTCCTCAGAGAATATCCACGTCCATAATCCAAAGACCTATTCCATATAACAGTATTTGACCAAATACTGCTGATTGTAATACAATTTTGATATTCTGAACTCCAGACTGGAAACAACAAGGTCTGGACAGGACTCTCTTCCTAGAGTAACGACGAACCTAAGTAAATCACAATGTGAAAAACCCGAGAAGAATTGATACAAGTGGAAAGATGACGCCAAACGAACGGACTTCCCCTCCCGCCGATGACCGACGATGAAGAATCAAAGGGGGTGCCGATGAATGGATATAAAATATGCATCTCGCAAATGAAGAAATGACGTGACAAACGGCGTTATGGCGTACCGGAAAGGTCTAACCGATGTAATAGAACGACGCACAGGTGTATGAGAGACACATGACGGCGTAATGAACATGCCGTCAAAGGTGTAATAGGAAAGCGTAATGTGAAAAATGCGAGAAACGTTGTATATGATAAACAACGTAGTGATTTCCTAATTCACAACAACTTAATGTATATACATGCTCAAACTGGAGCAGGATACAAACTTATAAAAGTACACGACGTAACCGAAGGGCGTTGCAAACAGTAACCCCGAAGTCGAATGTAATAAATTTTCCTTCTCTTTAAACGCAGTAGAGATGAACATATTAAATGTTTGTAGCGTTAATCACCAAATGTAAACTCAATGAGATAAATGGGATTATGGATCTTTGTGTCAGTGAACATGAAATAATGTGTCAATGAATATGGTTACATTATGACCTCTCCCGATGTAATTTGTCTCCTGTACATGAGATTCAGTACTGGAGTTTTATATGGAGAGAATATTAAACATTTACAACAATGTTACTATCAATAACCAAAAAGTCACACAATCGACATCCAGAACAAAGATTTTTCCAGGAAACCAAAAACAAATCCTTAAAGGATTTTTAAATTCCCGAAGAGAGGAAAAAAAACATTTAAGGTCTCTCGCCGGCAGGAGGTTATTCAAAAATTTTGAATTTGAAATGACCTAACACGAACAAATTTGTCGAGAAGCGGAAGAACAGTAAGAACATTACTAAAGAGCAGTTTGATGCTCTAGTAGACTGTACTGGTAATACAAACTTGGTAGAAAGAAACCATAGAAGACTTCACGACTTACGTGTCATTAGGCTTAAACCTTGGCCGGACCAATAGATTCCCACTCACGCTAGTAAAATTTTAAATTTTCTCATAGGGAAGAAATTAAAATTAGTGCATAAGTCCATCTGAATTATAAGCGTAACACAGTATACAGATGGAACAGCTTGGTGAGAAACAAAACAAATCACATGTATAAAACAAAATTGTGTATCAAAGCATAGCACAGAATCACAATAAACAGTGGGTAATAGAATTACTTACTCACGATAACCAACACGTGATCCCTTTGTTGATCGACACCCCCTTCATCACATAAAGAGATCAGCAAAGACGCTCATTAAAATGCAATAAATAGTCGTAGCATTGAAGCCCCGTAACATCCATTTATGCTATTATTATAATATCGTTTACATAGGGTTGAGATGTGGTTACGTACACAAAAACAACAAACATGTAAACATGAGAGGCAGAATAAAACCTCCGTAAGATCTCTCTTGAAGACAGGATATCAAAATCACATAATAATACTTGATATAACAAGAGATT
>JAVTVY010005633.1:0-38563 GCA_036873755.1 Hanleya hanleyi | reverse complement strand
TCCTTTGTTGGCCTTGGAAAGATATCTAAAACAGCCCAGGTGTATGTGTTATTGCCAAATGTGTGCTTGAGGAAATAGGCAATTTTTCCAAATTGCACATCCCTTTCTGAGATCACAGTGACTATTTTGTTCTTAGGAAGTCTTTTTTACCAGAATGGTCACACATTACATGTAAATCCAGAAATATATAGTAGTCTTCAGTTGAAGTCGTCAAATACAGCAACTGAAGTCTCTGAACTGTCAATGTGAGGTTAATTTTGCCCTGCTTAGTGGGTGCTCATGTCAGGAGAGACAAAATATGTGACTTGAACATGATGTCGAATTGAAAACAATCTAATAAATTGAGCAAATGACAATTACATGAATTCAAATTGGTCTAGGCAGCTGGATAGCTGATCAGCCTTATCAATGTAATGTTTAATATTTGGAGATTCAAGGCAACATTTATTATTGTAATGACACACAAAACGAGAGATCCTGAAGGATCTTGGTGCCCACCATTGTCCGATAATTGTAAGCTAATGACAAGAGGATCTTTTTGTCCATTGTTACTAAGACGATTGAGTTGTAACTTTGTTTACAGAATTTCGAATCTGAACGAAAAAGATCGAAAAAGGGACACCGGAAAACACCAAGATATAATCTTTCTAAGTTTCAAGATTTCTAGAAACTGTACTTATGTCGGTTGTTATGTACATGTATGGAGGATCCTTCGTCTTCGTTTTGTAGTATTTTTTTTTTATTTTTTTTTGCACGTGTCATCATTGGGTACTGGAAGCGAAGAAAAATGTCTTTGACACTTTGGCATACTTAAGATTTTATAATTAGGAACGAATGCTAATTCTGTTCTGTTTACTGGACTAGTTTGAGACATCTCTTTTAAGATACCATGCTCGAAAATAATAAGATGGTACAATACTTAATACTGAAGTGATCTGGTCCGCGCAGTAACGTTGAAACTTCGAATTTGAAAGTGTCTGAATCCTGATTATTTCCCTTGGATCGAAACATGCAGTAGTTTACAGTTGTCAAGTTGTGACATTGTGTCACAAGAGTGACGTCCCTTCATGTAGCTGACCCGCCGGCAGACGAAAGGGTACAGCAGCTGACTTGCAACTGCATGGACTAAAGAAAACTTATTTAAAATTTGAAGAAATACATTTTAATTCCGAATTATTTGAACTCCTTGATCTGGAAGGTGAAGATATGGATACTCTCTATAGTCCATATAGAATATGCCCCACCGTTTGATCAGCCGACTCTTGTGATGCAACGTCACAACTCGGGAATACCATATTAATTGGATTTTCGAATCGGACCAAAAAAGGTATCTTGCACAACTAGGCCCCATGTAGGACCTGTGAACCAAAAGATCCATGAAATATTTCCTGAGAATTCACGATAACAATGTTTCAAGGGGAAATTCAAGATGGCCATCTGGCAGCCATACTGGATTTCCGAATCGGACCAAAAAAGGTATCTTGCACAACTAGACCCCAAGGCGATTCTGTGTATCAAATTTGAGAAAGATCCATGCAGTACTGAGAAATGATGATAACTAAGTTTCGTGGGGAAATCCAAGATGGCTGCCTGGTGGCCATATTGGATTTTTGAATCGGACCAGAAGAGGTATCGTGCTCAACTAGACCCCATGTGGGACCTGTGTACCAAATTTGAGAAAGATCGATGCAGTAGTTCCTGAGAAAACGTGATAACAAGGTTTCATGGGGAAATCCAAGATGGCTGCCTGGGGGCCATATTGGATTTTCGAATCGGAACAGAAAAGGTTTCTTGCACAACTAGACCCCAAGGGGAACCTGTGTACCAAATTTGAAAAAGATCCATGTAGTAGTTCCTGAGAAATCGCGGTAACAAGGTTTCATGGGGAAATCCAAGATGGCTACCTGGTGGCCATATTGGATTTTCGAATCGGACCGGAAAAGGTTTCTTGCACAACTAGACCTCAAGGGGAACCTGGGTACCAAATTTGAAAAAGCTCCATGCAGTAGTTCCTGAGAAATCGCAGTAACACGGTTTCATGGGGAAATCCAAGATGGCTGCCTGGTGGCCATATTGGATTTTCGAATCGGATCAGAAAAGGTTTCTTGCACAACTAGACCCCAAGGGGATCCTGTGTACCAAATTTGGAAAAGATCCATGCAGTAGTTCCTGAGAAATCGCGGTAACAAGAATTGTTTACGGACGGACTGACTGACTGACGGACGACGGACGGACGGACGACGGACCACGGACGAAAAGTGATTTGAGCAGCCCACCATCTGGTGATGGTGGGCTAAAAAAGTTCCAAAGTTTCAAGTTTCATGTACATGTATGCGTATATCTTCATTATACTATAAAACGGTATAGACACATACTCGGAACACAACATAACGAATTTTGAACTGTAAATAATCATTTTGCGGTTATCTTAGAATACACCATGATCAAGGGCCTGAATCCCTTCTTTTCCCATACACTGGGTTTTATCCAGGAGTTCATAGGGTTTTATCCAGGGGTTCATAGATGTCAAAATATTCAGTTTTTTTTCTCCCTGAATTGAGTTTTTGTCCAATCAATATTCAGTTTTTCCAGAATTTTACCCCCTCAATGTGTAATATTCTAATAATCTAAACAATAGCATTTTTGCCCGAATTGAGTTTTTCATAAGTTTACCATGAGTCTTGGCTATATTGAGTTTTTAAGTGAATTTTACAGCCTATTAACGGTAGTAAGATGTGACATAGATCTATGAACCCCTGTTATCATGGTCATGGGGACAGGAAACTCATGTCCAGCTCACTGTTTCCAAACAGTAGCCAACAAATTATCTGATGGCAGTTAAGGAGCTTACCCCATCTGTGAACATTACACATGTGAAATGCTTCAACCACTGAACAGATAAGGTGAATGGATGTATGTACCTTGGCTCTTGATATTCCTTAAACTGATCCCAATTTACCTCAAACTTACAGCCTGATGTAAGGCTCCTATCCCCTTAAAGTAAACAGATCTTATCAGATCTGATCTCCTGCTTGGGTTAATGATCTCCAGTCTCAAGTAGACATCTGTGAATTTCTACTCAAATGTGAATTTACAACAATCCTACCTTCTATTCAGTATAAATCAATGTCCTTAAAGTCAAAATAAATCAGTGTTATGTTTCAGAGGCATTTCAAGAGGCTTATTTTCAATTTATTTACTGCATTTACTTATCTATCATATAATTTGGAGAATTTATCAATCTAGCATTACTCCAATGAGCACTAATTAGGAACAGTCGGTTAGTTTGAGGTTTTCAACAGCATATACTCCGACATTTTTACATTGATTTTTGTTTGTTTCAGTATTTATTAATCAGGTTAAGAGAAGATGATCCATGAATATGAAATAGGGGGTCATCAACTTGCTAAAAAAAACACATTACCAAAATTTGCCTTATTTCTTGCTTGATGCTCGCTAAATCAAACTTCCTGACGTCAAAATTCCCCCATTTTGATACTAAACACACATAGTTAATATTGAATATGTAATAAAACAAGGGAACACCATGCTTTCTTGAAAAATATTACTGGCATAGCAGAAAAACTAAGCCTTTCCAGCCTTATGTTGAGGAGGCAGTGTGGGCGGGGGATCGAGATGGAAGTGGAGAATATTATAAGAGGTTAATTTATTAGGCATTTTTATTAGGCATTTACAAGTTGTTTTTTTGTCAAAAGTGACTAAGAGTGAATTTTGGCAGATTCCAGAAACACAACTTTCAACCTCAGCGGCACTCTGCGCTGTCCAACTGTTGAATCTAAAATGCCAAGGTTTTGGTCAGTCCTATTCACAATATCAAACCACCAGTAATATACACAAGTTGTTCTTTTGTGATACATACTTTTGTGATGTAAAATTGACAAATCACCATGTTGTAGCCCCAGAAGAGCAGGAAGACGAATACTCCCTTTAGCTACAAGCTCGGTATAAGAGGATTCCTATAGAGAGAAAGTCGATGGGTGATATATTAAATGTTGAGTGAATGGGGAGGATGAGTGGCTATTGGGAGATTTTATTATGAGTGTCCATGGTGATAATTAATCAAAGTTGCCATTAAGAATCGGTCCGAGAAGAGAGAATGAGGGGGCTTGACAGATGGAAATATTATGTGATACTTCTGTAGTTATGGGAATTAAGAGAAGGTATATTGTTTAATAAGAATGTGGGGATTAAACAGTGTCTATGTGACACTGTTAAGAGGGATCATGTGTAGGGCGGGTTGGGGGAAACGGGTTGCACGGCGTGTTCGCACGACCTGTGCCCATCGCACCTGCCCATCGCGGTGCGATGGAGTGCCCAAGTACATCCATCCATTGAGACTTACACATGTAGTCACTGATATACGTGTACATTATATGGTACACATTATTTAAATAGCAGCCAGACTGAAGGAATAATCCATTTGATCATCTTGATCAATAGTGAAGACTAATAATCGATTGTGATATCAATCTGAGTATTGAGAAATATCTACTGCCTTAGTTCATCATGGGCTCCAATCCTGAAATGGTTTCCTTTGATGACACCACAACCAGCCAACAACAAGCTTCAGCCACCAACAAGTACAGCTTATTCTATGTCTTATCTTCTGAACCAGAACACAAATTCTTCTGATACTAGTCGGCAAAAGAGTGGATTATCCCACAATCTGGATTCTTTCAAACGTGAAGTGTTTTTTTTTTTACCATTTAACATGTTTAAAGCAAACACCTTTTATTCAGGTCCCATGCACTCACATATTATACATATTTGACTTGATTGTTGCAAGTTCTTTTATACATGTATTGTGTTCATTATTTTATGCCATATTTTACTTTTCAGTCCCTTAATCATAACAACTTGATCATCAATTGTAAAAAATTTCTGCATGGAACTAACCATAAATCCAGTTCACAATTGAGTTGAGAATATTTCACAGAATTCCATAAGTATATCTCCATAAAAACTCTGCATTTACTTTAAATCTTGGCAGGCAGGAACAGATATTCTGTGAAGTTTTCACCTGAATTAATTCAAATAAATAAATTGTACTTCACTACATGGACATCATGCAACAAGAAGTTCAGAGTACCATTCTGCAGTCTGATAATTAAGTGTGGTGAACTGCCTAGTTCACAGCTCAGTCACCTCTATGTCTTCAAATATAATCACATTAGGCTGTTGGTCTGTATCTCCTGTTTCACCTATGTATGTAGTATTTCTCACATCCTTTGCATATGAGAACAAAATCAAATTCCTAGAATCACAGTTCATATCAATTAATTTGAAATGTATAATTGGTTCTGTAGATATATGAAATTCATAAAATAGATCCATGCCAAGTGTTAGTCAAATTGTTGAGCTAACAAATCCTTTGACTTCAACATATTTGCACATGTGGTTTCTATTCTGTGGTCATTAACAGAAGTCTCCACTACTTTAATGACATGATTGACAGGGGAAACACATGTGGGCTGACAGTGTTAATCCTGTTTAGCCAGGAAATCTGGTGGCCTGCAGTGTTGAGAAAAGTTTAGCTTTATTTGCCTGTAGATCAGACTAAACTCGCTAAACACTTTCTGGACAGATTTGTTTATCCAAAAGAGACTGTGTTTAGGTCGATTGAGACCTGTTTAGGCTAGATTAGGTTCAGTGAGCAGAAATTTGTGCAGTTTAGCAAAACAGGCTCCTGTAGTGAAAACAGTGGCGGGGCAGTGTCAGATTAAAGCGGAAGGGGGCAGGAGGCATACATTTGAGCAATTTCTGATGGCTTCCTTCCTGTGTTCCATCTGTATGTTATTCCTCTAAAATCGTTGAAATAGCAAAGAAATAATATATTATCCGCATGATTTTGGACCATTTTGTCAACTTCCTGTTTTAATAAATTTGTTCACCTCATATTTGAGGGTGGGGAAGTTCACTTCCTGTGATTGAATTATTAGAGGAATCACCATGCCTTGTCTTTCAATGGTGTATATATATATATATATAAAACATATTTGCTTATATCTGCCAGTTCAAATCTCTCCATATAATAGCATAGGGAGAGTGACACAGACCTGGTCTGGGTCTTCTGGGTCAAAAAATTGTTTGAACAGAGAGATAAATTGTACCATATATTTAAAAAAAAAACCCCTGCTCATTTCAATGCAGCCTAATTTTCATTCTCAACCTCATTCTCAGCCTCATTTTCAGCCTAATTCTCAACCTCATTCTCGCAACCTAATTCTGGGTCATATGTCAGTGTTTATGTGACAATGATTATTTCAGACATCAATCCATGTTCGTCCAACAATGGAGGGTGTGACCAGCTGTGTTTTGTCCTACCCAATGCCACGTCACCCTCGTGTTCCTGTGCCACAGGAGGACTACAGACGGACGGACAGACTTGCGGAGGTGAGAATGACAGCACCTACAAGATTGAGAATTGAATTCCACAAACTGACAAACATTGAGACTCGATAACATTTTATTCTCGATTACAAGAACGATTTTGCGAGGAACAAAAGTAATTGCTGTGAAACTTTGTTTGAACATAAATAAAAAAAATGTAAGTTTTCACTTACAAACTTGTACATCACATCAGGATTTTTTAAATTGTTTGAGCTAACAGAAAGCATTCTCCCTATATCAAAGTTTTTAACCTCCTAAACTGTTTATGTAACACCCTCTGACTGCACCATGTCAGTATATGCAGTGCACATGCACATTCAGTCTGTAGCAATATTCTGCATTCTGCTCCATTTAGAAATGGACGATGCTGATTGGCCACGCTTTTAATCCCAGTGCAATCAGAGCATATATGGCATAAAGAGGAACCAAGTTGTAAGAAATTATATTCCACATTACACATTTTACAATGTTTTAATTTTGCGATCCTTTATTAAATTACTCCCAGATGTTCCCGAGTTTCTGGTGTTTGCCACGGAGAAGGATATCCGCAGCCTCCATTTGGATCCGACCTCTAGAGGTTACCCTATCCCTGTGATCACTGGCCTCAATGGCTCCGTCGGCCTGGACTTTGACTACCTGGACGGGTATATATACTTCACTCAGGTGAAGGGGAGGAAACTCAGCCGAGTACGCAAAGGGACTACAAATGTTCAGGATTTTCTGGTCAATAGCAACAACACGGGTAATAATTTCAGAAGCTGTTGATAGATGTCATGCAACCATAATGGTTAGATTCCCTTACCAGCCCTCTGCCAAAGCCGTCCAGGCTAATTTAGCTAAACACTTGTTCATATAACTTAAAGGTGAAATGCAAAGGTTTTTCGATTCCCATTTCAATATTTGTCCCCCGCTACTTAGTAGGGGGGGGACTTAGAAACACCGGTGTCCGTAATTCCGTAATTCCGTGATTCCGTAATTCTGTAATTCCGTAAGATTTTCTTGTCCGGACAATAACTCGTGAACGATTTAACCGATCAACTTCAAACTTGGGGTGTGCCTTGACATTGGCGAGAGGACGGTTGGGATTGTTTTTCAGCAATGTGCGTAATCCAATATGGCCGCCGTCAGCCATTTTGGATTATAAGCAGTACGATCTTAGATTTTCTTGTCCGGACAATAACTCGTGAACGATTTAACCGATCAACTTCAAACTTGGTGTGTGCCTTGACATTGGTGAGAGGACGGTTGGGATTGTTTTTCAGCAATGTGCGTAATCAAATATGGCCGCCGTCAGCCATTTTGGATTATAAGCAGTTCGATCTTAGATTTTCTTGTCCGGACAATAACTCGTGAACGATTTAACCGATCAACTTCAAACTTGGGGTGTGCCTTGACATTGGTGAGAGGATGGTTGGGATTGTTTTTCAGCAATGTGCGTAATCAAATATGGCCGCCGTCAGCCATTTTGGATTATAAGCAGTTCGATCTTAGATTTTCTTGTCCGGACAATAACTCGTGAACGATTTAACCGATCAACTTCAAACTTGGGGTGTGCCTTGACATTGGTGAGAGGATGGTTGGGATTGTTTTTCAGCAATGTGCGTAATCAAATATGGCCGCCGTCAGCCATATTGGATTATAAGCAGTTGGATCTTGTCCGGACAACAACTCGAGAACGATTCAACCGATCTACTTCATATGTGGGGAGTACCTTGACATTGTTGAGAGGAGGATTAGGATTGTTTTTCAAGGACGTGCTTGATCCAATATGGCCACCATCAGCCATACTGGATTTCATTGGATTTTAAGCAGTTTGATCTTGTCCGGACAATAACTGGAGTACGATTCAACTGATCTACTTCAAACTTGGGGAGTGCCTTGACATCGGTGAGAGGACGGTTTGGATTTTTTTCAGCGATGTGCATAATCCAATATGGCCACCGTCAGCCATATTGGATTATAAGTAGTTGGATCTTCTTGTCCGGACAATAACTCGTGAACGATTTAATCGATCAACTTCAAATTTGGGGTGTGCCTTGACATTGGTGAGAGGACAGTTGGGATTGTTTTTCAGCAATGTGCGTAATCTAATATGGCCGCCGTCAGCCATATTGGATTGTAAGCAGTTTGATCTTGTCCGGACAATAGCTGGAGTACGATTCAACTGATCTACTTCAAACTTGGGGAGTCCCTTGACCTTAGTGAGAGGACAGTCATGTATTATGTTTTATGGATGTGCATAATCCAATATGGGTGCCATCTGCTGTATTACATTTATGTTAAGCTCATCAGCGATATCTCCATTTTCAAATCATACCGTTATCAATGATATGAGATATCATCGACCCCAAAAAATCGACCATAGAGGTCCATGGCCCCCGCAGCAGCAGCGCCAGTTATGGTGGATGTAATCCACCATAACTGGTGCTGCTAGCGGGGGACATGGACCTCTATGGTCGATTTTTTATACTGGTTATTAAAGTGATGATAAAAAATATCAGGAAAATTCTACTTCGCTTGGTTTAAGTTGAAGTATTTTGTCTTCTAGAAGCTTTTAATGAGTTAGTACCCCAAGCCTAGCTGAATCCTGATTTGCAAACTTTCATCGCTTAAAATTCCTTGAATGTTACAAGTATTGACATCCAGCGAGGTGGTCTGATGTGGCATCACAAACTAGCGTCAAGCAAGGGCAGATAAGCGATACAGATTTCATTTCTGAAATCAGCCGGGCTTGAGATACAAACTTTGGAGAACTTTTCTAAAGCTCCTAGGAAACCAAATACTTCAAATAAAGTCAAACTAAGTAGACAGGCGAGTAGTTCCATCAGTGACTAGCCCATGAAGAACACAAAATGGAAAATATGAAAACCTTTGCATTTCACCTTCAACTGATGAAACTTAAAGTGTAACTGTAGTACTTCTTGCAAATGTATGTAATAGTCCACATAATCTTCTAAATATCAGATTTATACCCTGCTCCTTTGTTTTATGACTTTACTGTTTACAGTTTCAATGAGCTTAGTGCTATTGTACAGCACAGCACCACAACCATGTCAATACTTTGTGACATTATTATGGAGCGATTAACCATGTCACAATGCTACATTGTCACAAATTTATTTCATCATGTGCATTGCTGCGTTATGGCATCAAAAGGGACAGGGAAGACTTTTGTCCAAGTGTTGACAGCTTTTCTTGAAGCCTCTGGCATGTCTGGAGACAAAATACATTGTACTGGAGAAATGTTGGGGCTAATCTTTATTACGTTTGATTATTTGCATCCTTATCTGGAATATGATGTACTCTTGTACACAAGTACCCCAGTTACACTTCAAATTTGTATAACCCCCTGGGTCCTCAAACCCCACCAGGTACACTGGCTCATAATTTCTACTTGGTAGAGTACTGGAACTGTAAGTGTTAGAAAGTGAAATATAATTGTGTCATTAGTCGACTCAGCCCTCATTTGATGGAGTGATGTCCATTTTCAGGTTCAATAATCTCTGATTTTGTGATATATGCTTGATTGTGACCAGTTTTATCTAATTAACTGTGTTTGGTACAGCTACCAAATTATGAGGAAACTTTTTTATCTAGTTGTATTTTAGATGGCTACAAAAAAAATAGTCGTCTCAGCCCATATTTTTTCAAGTTATGTCCCTTTTGGAATGTATTAATCTCTGATTTTGTGATATATATTATGCACAAGTTATATCTGCAGATCCATGTTCGACACAGCTACTATAGATTTTGGAAACTTATTTATCCAGTTGTATTCTAGTAGCGTACAAAAATTCATCATCTCGGCCCTTATTTTATGGAGTTTTGACCCTTTTCAAGTGTAATAATTTTGGATACGTTTGAATGTAACCAGAATTGTGTTCGGTACGGCTACCAAATTTTGGAACCTGATTTATCTACTTGTATTATAGAAGCCTACAAAATATTATTTGGCCCTCATTTTACAGAGTTATGCCCCTTTTAGGGTGTAATAATCTATGATTTTGTGATCTATGCTTGAAGGTACCTGTTATATCTGCAGACTTGATGATATTCTCTAAAACGGACAATTCTGGATAATTAGTAAATATAGCCATAATTTGTTGCACATTCTCAGCATATTTCTCCAATGCTTGTGGGAAACTGACAGGTTTTGTGAGTCTCATCCTCATCTCTTGATATATAGTCAAGATATAGTTTTGGATTTGCCATGGTTCAGCCATGATAATTCCACAGCCTATATGTCTCATATTCGTCTGCAATTATCTTCCTTTAGATTCTCCCACAGTAAGCTCACCAGAGGGCATTGCTGTAGACTGGGTGGGTAAGAAGCTGTACTGGACTGATGGGAAGTTGAACAGGATTTTTGTGATTGGCCTTGACCAGACCCATCAGGTGACCTTGGCCGTGGCTGACCGTCCTCGAGCCATACTCGTCGACCCATGTCGAGGGTAAACAATCCATTTCAAAGTTCATTTGCAATTTAAGTTACATCAGCTGGGTTCTTCCTGGGCAGAGAATCAGGGGTAAATTCAAAATGGCGACCAAGCAGATGTGACTGGGAATTTAATTTCCTTCTCTTTTTTTGCCAGTTTTATTTTATTGAATATAGGCATAATTTCTGCTAAAAAATGCATAAAAAAAGGAAAATCTGTACAAAACTTGGCTAAAAAATGTCTTTGAATATGATGTCAATGTGACATCATCAAAGCAGCCATCATGGATTTTCAGATTTTCTAAACATATACATGTAGTGTATAAAGTTTGAAAATAGAGTTCAATATGAAAGAAAAAAAATCTGACCATCAAAGTGGTCATCTTGGATTTCATATCTTCTGGTAGAACTAAGGTAAAGTGTGAAAAATCTAAAGCTCGAGTCCAACTACCATGTTACAGTAAGTTCCCTAAGTATTCGCGACCGGAAGTAAATTCGAAAACGGGCATTTTTCGCCAAGTCACGTTGCACTGTTCCCTAAGAAATCGAAAACTGCCCATTCACGAAAAACCGCGGTCCTAACTATTCGAAAATCCCCCATTTATCGTGGTCGCGAGATTGATAATATTATGTAGTTGTGCGATGGGAAAACTTCCAGATCAACGAGTTTCCTTAGAATTAGTATTTGATAAACCTTGCAAACTTTTTGAGCATTTTGAACATAACCAATTGTAACAACTAAGTTGATTTTCATTATGTCTCAAACGAAATGTATCCAATGTTTAAACCGCGATTTCTCATGGTCATTAAATTGAGAATATTGCCGTTTACGGGGACGTGCGATATTAAACATTGCCGATTGAAGAGAGCATACATTCGATATTATACTGAAAATAACAAAATGAAGTTACGTTTCATTTGGGTCTTAAAAATATATAATGCTGAAGTTTGACCGGACATTTGAACCATGGATTTTCTTAGTCGCGGGGTAGAGATTTACGATCAACCCCAACCCCAAGTTGCATTAATTTTGGCGACTGTATGCCATGTGCGCCTCACCCTAAAACCAAAAACGTGCCTGTTTGGGTCCGACTTCGGATTTTTTTTCCGAAAACACGAATGTTGAGATTCCCAGCTATGATACTGAAAACATATTTTGTACTGTTCAGACAAAAATAATTTAGAAACGTATCATTTCCAACGAACGCGGGGATTCAGAATATTTTACGGCCGTGGAATTCACGATGATTTATATACGTTTACGTAAGATAGCCGAGATCATAGGCGGTAATTTGATAGCAACTGAAGCGGAGGTCGGAATAGTGGGTTGAGATTAAAAGTAAAAAAATAAAAGATGGAATAAACTAATAGGTTTTCTGTCTATACTTATTCTCTAAATTATACTGTCTGAAATGTGAATTAATTTTGCTGAACCCATGAGGTAATATTTGATAAAAACACGGTTGTACATTTGGCTGTTTCGTCATCATCATCTGTCTTTCGTCAGAAATATTCCAGAATACATTTACATCTGAAACAGATTGAACCAATTTTTATTTTTTATTCTTCATGAGAGTCGTGATCTCACTGTTACGAAGGCATAATACATTGAGGTTGTGTTGGCTGAATATATTATGAAGCGGGAACCGTGTACAAGTGAAAGTTTGGCCCACGTGCCATGCTATCCCAAGTATTGATCACGTGATGTTATTGCAACTCCGTATGGCGGGAAAATGTACAACCAACACGTGGCATGTTGAAACTTTCATTCTTCCATGTCTACAGACCCCACCTAATTCTATGAAAGTATTTTCATACATTTGTTAATAAAGGATCGAAGGGATACAGTGAATTGTTAGAATGGGCAAGCAATTCATGTCTTTCGTTTAGCCGCTATTCATGGCGGGATGAGCTCGTTCCAGCTGGGAAGATTGTATATCGTCTCGGACGAGTTGGCCCTGATATGGGTCTTCAGATAGTGTCCGGCGCTTGCTTAATTTGCTGTTCGTTTCATCGACATAAACAGTTTGAAAAGCCCTTCCACAATATTTTCCTTTGAAGAGCAATCAAGAAATTATTAGGTTTGATTCTCAATCTGAAAATGACGTAATCTGTGTTTCTTCATTAGATCGTTATATATTTTCACGTAAACATCATTGGCGTCACTGGGATAGTTGTGCCTAGTCTTCTCGGCCGTGAAAAAAAGTCTGCAAGAGTTCAAGCATGTCCCAAGGATATACGCAAATTTGTGACTTTAAATTGGCCGGGCGTCCGATAAAACTAATCTCTTCATTGTCAGCCGATCATTGCAGTCATTTATTCAAACCTAATTTAATGATTAAAGAGCAGAAAGAATGCTTTATTTATCCTTTGATCAATTGCGAATTATTGCCTGACAAATCTAAACGCACAACAAACATTTCCCGGGTTTTGCTTCGGGGTTTCCCCTCGACCACACGTGTTCGTACCACTGAACTTCGCCGAAGTATATTAGGTTTCGTGGTTGTCGATCTTATATCATTTAAGAGTGCTGTCTGGGGTAAATATCACAAAATTAAAGAAACACCACAGTCGACGTATTGTGACTTTTCATTGTCGAAGGGTATGGGCATTTAATATGGGGACTCTAATTTACGAAAACGTCCGTTTTTCTGAACTGACTTGCACAAACTATTCAGAAGTGGTCAGTGTTTGTGTCTCAAATCTTCACCTGTTATCACTTAAATGCCATATTCCTCCATTTGGAGATCTCCTGCAAACAAACTTATCTCCCCTGATCGCTGCGTCGATCGTCCGCCAGGTGGCGTGCTCTCCGCGCATGTCCTTCCTCTTTTTCCTTTGCAGTCTTGGTGACAAGACCTGTTTTGAAAGAGCTCCTGTAAACAGTAACTTTTGGATTGTTATAGACGCACTCTAGGGTTATTTTTTTTTCTCCCGTGAGTTCATTATGAACCAACGTAGTCGCCCAGCTATAAAGATTTACAAGGAACGAATCATGTCGTCAGTTTTAACCAGTTAAAGACTTCCATTTTCTTTGTTTTCAAGTGCAGGGCACAGGCATGACAGGTGTGTTTACAGTCAAGTGACATGCCGTGAATGTGCAGACTGGGACGACGTGACCTGGCATAGCTATCGTATGGCGACGCAGTCAACTCTGGAGAGCGGCCACTGACCTGGCAAGATGTCCAGCTGAGAAGCAAGCTACTCAGGCCCTCTTCTACGACTTGGCTGTAAACGAAGTTTTCCTACCACCAGTGGAATCTTCACAACAGTCCCGTGAAACAGTACAGACCCTTCACGGATACAGGATCACAGCTCCACGGTCCAGTTCAAGTTCGTCAGCAAGACGACAAGAAGACAGGTCTTTGAGACATGTCTACTAACTGGGAACCGGCGAAGAGCAGTACCCTGGAGCTACATTTCAAGACGGTGAACAAGTTACAGACCCAAGACACGGCCTAGTTCAAGTTCACCGGAGAAGATGAGTTACGGACTCTATACCGGAGCCGTTACAACCACGGATCTGGGCAGACCTCGGATTACAGTTCCCGTTCATCCAAGCCTCCGCAACTCAAGAAAGACAAGTCTTCCAGCCGGGACCTGGTGAAGAACCGGGACCCGGCAAAGAGCCGTACCCTGGGCCTTCAAGCGGGAACGGTGGACAAGTCTACAGTCCGGAGCACAGACCGGGACTACCAAGGACCTCGACACCACAGAGCGCCGGGACTCCGACTGCAGAGCACCTCGGACCCGACCATCGGACAGAGAGGTTACTTCCAGAGGCGGTACTACGGTCCGGAGCCGTACCGCGGAACGGAGAACGACACGGACCTATGAAGTTCGGACTTATCCAGTACGCCGAGAGTCTACATCTCACCGGGAGTCCACACCTACAGGCCACGGACTTTAGATCAGCATACGGGACCATGGCTCTGAGAGATCACGGCCCAATGCAGAACTCCGAGACCCCGTCAAGCCAAGAGCCTACAGGGACTACCGGGATACCGAGAGAATAGGCAAAGTGCAGACCAGTCAAGCCCAAGCCACGGCGATACGGTTTACTTCTACTGCACCGGCAAGAGTGCTGACACGGACTCCACTAGACAGCCCCGTCACAGACACGGATCAAAGCGAGTCCTCGGATATCAACTCCCGTTCATCCAAGTCCCCAAAGAACCGCCGTACCCCGGAGACACAGACAGACACGGCGAAGAAGGCAGTCCGAGAATCAAGATCACGGACTCCATCACTACAGCGGGACCCCGGCTCAAGCACAGCTCACCGGGACCACGGCACGGAGAAGTCACGGCCCTATACGGAACGCCGAGAGTCGGACAAGCCAAGGGCCTACAGGGAACACCGGGATTCCAAGGAATCACGGCCCTATCCAGACCGCCGGGACTCCGACATCGGAGCACCTCGGGAGGAAACTATAGCCCGGAGCCGTACCACGGAACGGGAGACCACACGGACCTATCCAGCACACCGAGAGTCTACATCTGAGAAGTCACGGACTCAAGCAGAACGGACTTATACAGATCACCGAGACTCCATATCCAAGAAGACGCGGACTTATGAGGAACGGACTCAGCCAGAACGCCGTGAGCCGGCCTCTACTCCAGCTTGGACCCGTACAACGGAGCCACACCTCGGTACTACGGCAAGCAGATCTCGTAAACGAAGTCGCACACCGTTACAACGCCGAGATTCCTATCCTGTACGTCATCATCGGGAGAGGGACCGTCCTAGACGTCGGACCCCTTCACCTAGTCCAGCCTACCGGAGTCGGTACCATAGGGACCATACCCCGGAGCGACCTTACAACAGACGAGGGAGAAGCCGTTCACCGGTTTCCCGTCAACAAGCATTGATGGCGAGGAGCGGACGTCTACCCACCATCACCGTAGCCCGGAGCATCGGGATAAAACGGAAGTCCAGAGATGAACAGGGACTCGTAGATCACCATTCTGGACCTGCCCCCAAGGAACAGACTTCTGCTCCAGGGGTACCTTCCAAGGCAAGCCTGGTCAAGAAGCACAGTCATCTCCCGGCTTCACAGCCCCTTACCGGGGTAGAGGTTCCTTCATCGGAGACCCGTGAGATGACACGACCCATTCTTCTAGCAACGGTGGGAGGCCCGTTGGCCGAGTGATTTAGATCCCCGACATACAGTGCTGGCAATTAGGTGCCTGACTCTGGGGTCGCTGGTTCGAATCCTGCACGGGACTCGACCAGACTCAGACTCGGACTATGAGGATCACGCACGACGTTCCACTTCCTCGGCATCCTCATCTCATACAGATTCACCTCCTACGTCAGGCGGAGGTAGAAGAATAAGACATGCTACCCTTCAAAGCCAGGATAGCAATCAGAGCATTGCGCAGTAGAACCTAGTTCCTTGACAGGGATGACAGACTGGTCAACCAGATCCTTTCATCCCATCCCGGATTTCGTCATTTAGAACGATTCCACATGTCAGGGACCAGACGTCCAAAGACTGTACCAGATTCCAGCGCTAACAGATTTCGTGTACCTGCTGGAGGAGAAGAGGTTTTTTATATCCAGTCAGAGGCCTGGAGCACTCTTTATAGAACCGACAAGGGGTTCCAGCTGTCTTCTTCTCTCATCACTTCTAACAGACCCATCAGCGGACATCACTAGTTCATGATCACGTCTGGGTTGAAGAAGACTGCCGACTGGTTTAACCAACTCGCCATCAACGCTCTTTCTCCTTTATGGAGACATCGTCTCACAAGATTAGAGCCAGTGTGACGTCCGAGCCACTTTGGGGAAAACTTATCGTTGAACGATACTGTTGACACCTGCGCTTGGACGATCAATTCAACTCATGCTGATTGCTATCTTCAGACATGTCTGTACAGACAGATAGGATGACTACACTGGACCTATAGCTACAGCCCAGGGTATAGTCTACCACTCCTATCAAAAAAGGGGGGGGGGGGCGCCGCTCAAGCAAGCAAGATCCCGACAATTCCACAAGCATAGAGGACAGACCATACCGGAGACGAAGGGACTTCAAGGCATCACGATGGCATCTGATTATCTAGCCAAGTATGCGAGCAAAGGGTAGGAACAAAGTCCACCTCTCGCCGCATTACTTGTAATACCTCGAACTCCCTACGCCTCTATACGACACGGGAATTATCAGGATATTACTGGGCATATTAGATTTACAAAATCAGAACAAGGCGTGCTCCGCTTAATCCAAAAGCAAGTCACAAGGCCGGCTACCCAACCTCCTCTGTTGGGAGTCTGGCATTTAAGTGATAACAGGTGAAGATTTGAGACACAAACATTAAACATCTATAAATAATGTTAGTGTTTGTTATCAAATCAAACCTGTTATCAACGTTGATTTGCCCAACCCATCCTCCCCTCTTTGCTCGGCCTTGACTCAAAACAGGTCTTGCACAGCATGGGAAAAAGAGGAAGGACATGCGCAGAGAGCACGCCACCTGGCGGACGATCGACGCAGCGATCAGGGGAGATAATTTTGTTTGCAGGAGATCTCCAAATGGAGGAATATGGCATTTAAGTGATAACAGGTTTGATTTGATAACAAACACTAACATTATTTATAAATGTTTAATTTTTCACAACTGCGATATTCACTTCCGGTCACAAATACTTAGGGAACTTACCGTAACAAAGTTACATCTGCAGGAATCTTCGTGGGTAGCAAATCAGGCCATGGGACCCGGGCGTGGGACCCAGGTCATGGTACATCCATAAAAATGGCTAGACCATGTGGGATTAAGGGGAGGGTAAGTACAATATTTTGATACTTCCAAAAATGAAGATATCTCAAAGATTTATATATATATTGGATACACAATCAAAATTATTTGGAAAAACATCATTTGCACAAAGATATATATCGGTTGCCATGGTAACGGTGGCCATCTTGGATTTTGGGGCTAAATTAAGAGCGCATAATATGCTAAAATAAAAGAGCAAACTTCATCAAACTTGCAGGGTTTCTCTGTGGTGTGTTTCTTTGTGCAAAAAAGAAGTTTCAAGCAAAACTAACCTTTGGAAACAAAATTTAAGCTGTTTTACTGATTTATACTAAAAAAGTATTTCGTAAAAATCAGTAAAACAGCTCAAATTTTGTATCCAATGGGTATATTTGCTTGAAACTTCTTGTTTGCACAAAGGGACACATAACAGAAATACCCTGCAAGTTTGATGAAGTCAGCTCTTTTACATGGGCAGATAATGCATTCCTAAGTTAATCACCAAAATCCCTTAATGGCTGCCGTTACCATATCAACCGATATTTATATCTTTGTGAAAATGATGTTTTTTTCAAATACTTTTGATCATATGTCCAATATATATAAAAAATCTTTGAGATAACTTCATTTTTGAAAGAATTAAAATTTTCTACTGATGACCCCCTTAAATGAGAATGATCTGTGTGTGCTTGGTTGCAGGTATTTGTACTGGTCAGAGTGGGGTCAGGTACCAAAGATAGAGCGGTCCACTATGGGAGGGAGTCTGAGAACCACTGTGGTGGGAGACGACCTTGGCTGGCCTAATGGTCTCACAATTGACTATGAGATGGAGCATTTATACTGGGCAGATGCACAGAAGTAAGTATAGTCCCGTCACCCGGTAACTATGGTAACTATAATACATGTAATTCAATCACCTCTTCAAGGACCCCTAACTTTGGGTCATTCTAATAAAGGATTCGGGTAAATGGCCACAGAACAGGTGCAGTAGGAGTGCCAAAAATAAAATATTACATATACAAGAAATTGTTCAGTTAGCATGAAGTACAATATTATATTGCATACTCAAAAAGGTTTCAAGTCACCGAGTTTTATCATTCTCGAATAACAGGGCCATGAAGTAGTGCATTCCTGCAAAATTGCCAGTTTTGAGGCGAACACCTCGTATTACTTTCTATAAACATGTGAAGATAAACGATAACCAGAACCAGCTTTATACAGCATACTTGCTGTTCCAATACGTAATTGTAGACCAAATCTGGTTCTGGTTATCGTTTATCTTCATATGTTTACAGAGAACAATAACAATTGTTTTCACCTCAGATTCAACTATTTTGCACAACGTTGAAAATTAACATCGTTCACTTAACAAAATTTGGGAAATCTTGTTTCAGTCTCTCGTGTTTGTGAAATTTGTGAGTGCTGTTCACCACTCTCCTAGATCTTGTATTGCGAGAGGGATTGCTATATTGCGAGAATGATTCACTCTTGTCAGTGTTTCTGTTTTATTTTCCAGGAGAGTGATAAATAACTCTCCTGGGGAAAATTTAGCTGAGTTATGGAGGTGAAGAATGATCAGTCCACTTAAAAATGAGAGATGAGTATCTTATTGCCATGTTGGTTAATTATGTCTCCCCCAACTATGTTGGGGGGAGACATCTAGTGTTTGTGCTGTCTGTCTGTCTGTCTGTCTGTCCGTCTGTCTGTCTGGATGGATGTCTGTCTGTCTGGATGGATGTCTGTCCGTCCCCTTGCCTTGTCTGCAAGATATCTTGAGAACTACTGGATGGAATTTCACCAAACTTGGATGGAAGCTTCATTGGGATAGCCCCCTCATTTGATTAGGTTTTGGTGTGTGTGCATGCATTCATCCGTGTCCGGTGTCCGTCCGTTCGTCCATCTACTTGTACATGTATATACAGGGCTTGTCTGCAAGATATCTGGAGAACTACTGGATGGAATTTCACCAAACTTGTATGGAAGCTTCATTGGGATAGCCCCCTCATTTGATTAGGTTTTGGTGTATGTGCGTGCATTCATCCGTGTCCTGGTCCGTCCGTCCGTCCATCTACTTGCACATGTATATACAGGGCTTGTCTGCAAGATATCTGGAGAACTACTGGATGGAATTTCACCAAACTTGGATGGAAGCTTCATTGGGATAGCCCCCTCATTTGATTAGGTTTTGGTGTATGTGCGTGCATTCATCCGTGTCCGGTGTCTGTCCGTCCGTCCATCTGCTTGTACATGTATATACAGGCCTTGTCTGCAAGATATCTTGAGAACTACTGGACAGAATTTCACCCCACTTGGATGGAAGCTTCAGTGGGATAGCCCCCTCATTTGATTAGGTTTTGGTTTGTGTGTCTGCATTCATCCATGTCCGGTGTCCGTCCGTCCGTCCATCTACTTGTACATGTATATACAGGGCTTGTCTGCAAGATATCTGGAGAACTACTGGACAGAATTTCACCAAACTTGGCTGAAAGCTTCATTGGGATAGCCCCCTCATTTGATTAGGTTTTGGTGTGTGTGCATGCATTCATCCGTGTTCGGTGTCCGTCCGTCCGTCCGTCCATCTACTTGTACATGTATATACAGGGCTTGTCTGCAAGATATCTGGAGAACTACTGGATGGAATTTCACCAAACTTGGATAGAAGCTTCACTGGGATAGCCCCCTCATTTGATTAGGTTTTGGTGTATGTGCGTGCATTCATCCATGTCCGGTGTCCGTCCGTCCGTCCATCTACTTGTACATGTATATACAGGCCTTGTCTGCAAGATATCTTGAGAACTACTGGACGGAATTCACCCCACTTGGATGGAAGCTTCAGTGGGATAGCCCCCTCACTTGATTAGGTTTTGGTGTGTGTGCGTGCATTCATCCATGTCCAGTGTCCGTCCGTCCGTCCATCTACTTGTACATGTATATACAGGGCTTGTCTGCAAGATATCTGGAGAACTACTGGACGGAATTTCACCAAACTTGGATGGAAGCTTCAATGGCATAGCCCCCGCATTTGATCAGGTTTTGGTGTATGTGTGCATGCATGCACCCGTGTCCGGTGTCTGTCCATCCGTTCATCTACTTGTATCGCTTCTTTGTAATTAATATTTTTAGATACGCAGCTTTGTTTAAGATACTTATTGCATTCATTTTATAGCACTTTCCCTTAAATAATGTGCCCATTCAAGGCAGGATGGGAGGATGGGGGAGACGTATGTTTTTGTTAAAAAAACAACCAGCATAGGCTTCATGCCGGAGCGGCAACTCAAGGGTCAAAGCGGAACCTCTAGTTTTCATATTGAATTAAGAACTGATCAAATCACAACTTGATATGAAATAAATTGTGTGTAAAACATGAACCAGCACACCGGGATTAGCTGTAAATCACAGAATTCCTCATTATGGATGGGCTGAGTTCCCTCCCTTGATGTTATTAACTACCACATTTGGCTCCCTTGATCTGTTTTTCTTCAGTGAACCGGCCTAATGTCTAGATCTATCCAAAAGTGCAGGCTTGACATCCTTAAAGAACATGCATGTAGTGGTAAAAGAGGAAGCCTGGATTTTATTCCCAAATGCTGTTTGTTTCCCCCTGTACTGTGCTTCCCTCCGTTTTAAAATTCATTCATCTAAATTTTGTAATTAACCAGGTTGCAGGTTGTTGCTGCGTTGACCTCATCCTGGGTCATTTTGATACCAGTTAAAAATGGGAAATGGTTAAGGCCAAAGTACTGCATTTTACATACAATTGTACCCAAAAAAAACCCCCACAAAAATGTAGTATCCCCCCAAAAAGCCTTGAATATGACGATATCGAGGGCTTTTATGGGGGGACGTTAACATTTTTGCTGCATGACATAGATTCTGTTACAAATTTTCTGGAGCTATTGAAACTTAATACAGAAGAGAGAGAAATTAGATGTGATACAGCTTTGATGATTTACATTTATAGGAACAGAATTGAGCGGTCCAACTTAGATGGGAACTATCGTGAGGTGATCGTGGAGACGACTGTTCACCCATACGCCATGACAGTGTTTGGTCACCATATTTACTGGACGGACTGGACACTGCGTAAGCTCAGAATTTGTTTTGTGAAACATCTGATATTCTGATTCTCTTTTAGTCAATTTCCAAATCTGATAAATTGATTATGAGATTGTCATGGACATGGTTGACAGTACCGGCATGATAATTAACCCTAGTGCTGTCGGACAGTCATACGCTGGTCGACGTCCAAGTGCCAGGCTGTCAAGCCGAGTTGAGCTGTTCAAAATGGGTTCAAAAACGCCAAATGTCTAGTCAGTGGAATTGATAAGTAAATTGAAATAATGGATGATATTTCTTGCACGATACATGAATTTGAAACCTTGAACATACATTCTGAACATATTTAGCATTTTACAGCTTTAGAAATACTTAGGAATCGCAATTTGGCAAAAATAGTGTACTGTAAAACTCACATGCGGAATTTGATCAAGTTCAGATTACTACTGATGGACGGTCTGTTTTGCATCATCTTGAATAAATAACTTGTCTAAAATCTTGTAGATGTCCTGATATGTATCCCTGATTACTCATAGCATAATGAATATTGAAAATATATTGAACATCTTGTTAAATTGGTTAAAATCTTGTTGTTTACTTGACGTGGGGCTTCACCCATCGGAACCAAACGCCATTCTGACTGTCGAATTCGGTCAAGGTGCATGCGTACTTATCTATATTTTACGTTGATGAGCAGTTTGACCAATCAGAAAGTCGGGTTACGTCAGGTGATCAGAATTTTTGTGGGTGAATGACAGAAATAGCTTGTGTGGAAATGAAAGCAGAGTTGTTGCCCTTCAATTTGATACCTCGAACATGGAGAGTGTCTTTTTGAATTTCGTTGTAGAAGGTTGTAAACAAGGTGCATTTTTATGTGTTTGACAAACTTTTCTGAAGAAATGACGCTCTGTTTTACATTTGTAGACGATCGTCACGTAACGAAGTGTCATTTTTAGTGAAAAACACCAAACTTACGTGATATATTTAATGAAGTAGTACGTTTTAGATGGAGTGAGTCGCATCTGGTTCGATTTTACCACATCTGGCTCCAAATTGATTTGAAAGACGATCAAATGTCCGATGGTTTCTCCGAACGTATATGCCCGGAGTTGACACTGGGAACATGACATTCTAGCTCTGTTTATACCTGGAGTTGGAGACAGCAGAAGGGTTAGTTTGAATATTTGCATAGGTGACAGAAGGAAGCTAGCTCTCATACCTGTTGGTGAAGGCTTAAATGGCCCTCCTACCAAACTTACTGCGCTGTTTCCGGAATGACTAAAAATTGAGAGCTGACTCTCCGTGATTTTATAATTTATCCTATTGGGATCATTTTGAGCACATTTGCATAACCCCCTGAGTAGAGGATCATGGGTAAATTCAAGATGGCGGCCCCGTAGGGTGTCTTCAAATTATCTGCTTTTCGATGATGAAAAGTGGGCAAAAACTTTTTTATTTCACATCACATATTTACTAATTTATCACACAGTTTTTGTGGAGAAGTTGCATAAATGAAAAATCAAACAAAAAATGCTGTTTTTGAAAATGACGTCATCAAAGCAACCATCTTGGATTTTTTACCTTTTGTGGTGTAGCTTGACCCAAGGGTATAGTGTGGAAAGATTCAGCCCCCCTAGCTCAAGGAGTAAGAAAATTAATTAAGTGGAGGGGGGGGGGGGGGCTGAAATGGCCCCTCTACAGACCTGAACAGGTCCCAAAAGCCCAGGCCAGATAGGGTTAAACTACTGCTTGGCATGCCAGAAAAGATATATATCGTCTGCAAAATAAAAAAAGAAAAAGAAATGTATATTAATAAAAAATTAAAAGAGTCTTCTCTCATCAATTTTATCAGAATATGCCTTATCTGAAGCAAGAGATTAATTTTATTCAGCCAGACTGTCACTTGTATGTAATTCTGCAATCTTTTTGTTCTGCAATGATAAATAACAATGCTTCATCGTACTATACTAGCCATTGTCACTTGTGTGTATTGTGATGTTGACATTTTGTACTCGTGTGTATTGTAGGTGGTGTGTATCGAGCAGAGAAGCACACAGGCGCAAACCAGGCTGTTATGGTGGAGAACCTTGGTTCACGCCCCATGAGTATCCACGTATATACGGGTCAACGTCAACAATGTAAGCTATACAATCAAATACTTTAACCCACCATATAGTTTGACACTTGAGCTCTCAGTGGAACGTTTGCTTGTGGGTCTCATATGCACAAGTCCAGTTAATCCCTCAATCCTCGTAGAGGGTTTACCTGGACCTTTTTTGATTATTCGAATGAGTTCTCGAGTCATTCCGTCTATTACACCATTTCTTACATCTCATCCCCAGCGGTTGTTTTGAATGAGCACGTCGGTATCTGAAGCTTGCGGTTTTCGCTTCGACACCTGATGTCGATTTCAGCCTGACTTCAAAGGTAGTTTGGCTGGCGATGAAATTCAAACAAGTCAAAACTTAAACCTCGCTGCGAATTGGCCTGATGAGCTGCTTCAGTGCGCTTAATGATCGGTTCGGGTTAGTGGAAACTCCTCTAGCTATTTATATCCAGAACTGCTATCCATAGCTAACCAATTCAGTGTATCGATCGTAACCTATTGATTGATGCACTGGCTTGCGAAGATGGTGGGTCTATGCTCATTGTTGTCCTCGGGGTGTATGCCTTGAAATACTTGAATTGGGAGAAAATGTATTGCAGTCATTGAAATAGGACAATAGCCTGGAGAGGTTCTGAAATTTCCTTGAACTTGTTTAATTTAATTATTTGTGAATAGTTTTTCATCAAGTACATGGGGTGGGGCGGGGGGATTATTTTGTTCTATGGTATATGCAAGTTGGGTGGTTTTCGGTCATTTAACATTAGGGAGATAGGGTAAATTGTATTATGGATGATAGGGGTCAGAAAGATGTCTTCCCCCACCCAATGTATCTTTTTCTGGAACAGCCATGATATTACATTGGGACCTTGTGAAGCATAGTAAGCTGGTTACCTGGTTCTAAAAAACTGGAAAAAAATTCTACTGACATCCTCAAATTGTCCTGGAAGTTTGTGGTCTTCATAGGGTAAGATCCCTGATCCTCCAATGTTGTCGTGTGAATATATGTTGGATTTGCCTTAAAGGTGAAATGCAATGTTCTTTAGATTCTAATGTTTATATTTTATATTGCGTGAAGGATGATAGGAATATCAGTTTATCGACTTCTTCAATTTGAAGTATTTTGTCTGCTAGAAACATTTAAAAAATTTGAATTTGCAAAGCATCATCACTTACGGTAATTCCCCTAATAATTCGATCACCGGAAGCACAGCAAAAATGGCTTATATCTGAAAATATACTTGATGGTGCCAGCTACAGAGGATCACATATTTTCATTGTATGACTTTTCTTCAATTTGAATGAGAAATGAGAATGTTATTTGTTCTCTGTCTTTGAATATCAGAGTTGAAAAGTGAACTTCCTGTGATTGAATTATAAGGGGAAGTGTGAACATTACAAGTATTGACGTCTGGCCAGGTTGTCTGATTTGATCTCGCAAACTATTAAAGGTCAAATGAGGGCAGATATTTATGCGGATCTCATTTCTGAAATGGGCCGGGTTTAAGATACAATCTTTGGGGCACTTTCATAAAGCTACCAGGAGAAAAAAAAATACTTGAAATAAGGCAAAAGAATTAGATATGCTGATATTTCAGCAGGTATTCTGATTGTCCACGAAGAATATTAAAATGAGAATATAAAAACCTTTGCATTTCACCTTAAAAAAATAATTGAATGTACAATGGTTAATACTCATCAAAATGTATTACTCTGGAGTTTATTTTTTGACTTTCTGGACGCATTTTCTAACAGGTAATGTGAATCCATGTGAAGTGAATAATGGAGGCTGTTCCCACAGTTGTCACCCCTCCCCCAATGAGGGTGTGGAGTGTACTTGTCCCTCCCTCAATAACCTGGTATTGGCCAGTGATGGGAAACGCTGTGTACCAAACACCAACAATTGTAGCGTAGAGCAGTTTGTCTGTGGGAATGGCCGCTGTATCAACCCCGGATGGACATGTGACATGGACAACGATTGCGGAGATGGGACAGATGAGACAGCAGAACTATGTGGTGAATATGCATGTTGAAATATAATGGCAAATTTCAGTTTTTGTACATCCAAACAAATTTTTCTTAAAGATGTCAAATTCACTTTCCTCCAGTTTAATAGCTTCCAACGACAAATAACTGGTGTTCTCCGTGGAAGACGGTTAGGAAATATGGTACCTACTTTTGTTCACAGACCCACAGTGGGGGGAAGGGGTAATTGTGTTGTATTTGGGGAAATTCAGTATGTCCTTTGACGATATGATCCAGTGAACCTCGAGTGGGGTAGAATATTTGATTGACTTTTCCTGAATTGGATTGATAAATTTGAACTACACAGTTCATATAAAATCCGGTCTAATTTTACCATATTTGGTGATATTTTACCCTTGATTGTGAGATGCTATCTGGCATATCAGGCATACCTATTATCTTGATATCAGGCCCTGTGGGGTTTCCGGGGATTGACCTGGGATGTCGTTGTGCACACCGCAGGTCATGGTAAGAATAGTCCTCGGGCAGCTTGTCGTAAGAGGCGACTAACTGAGGCACCCGTTGGGTTCCCGGGTGTGAAAAGGAATAGAAACCCACCCGTGTGGTTCCCGGGTGTGAAAAGGAATAGGACCAAATGTCGTGATATGACTGAAATATAGTTGAAAGCGACGTTAAATCATATTCACTCACTCACTCTTGATGTCAGTTCTGTATTCACTGTACAGTATGTTTTGTTTCACTTTGTCAGCCACACGTACCTGTTCACCGACACAGTTTCGCTGTAACAATGGCCGGTGTGTGCCCATACACTTCAGATGTGACCATGACGATGATTGCCGTGATAACACAGATGAGCTGGACTGTGGTATGTGTATGGAGTTATCCTCCTTCCTCCGTCTATCTTTTTCTTTTTTTTTTTAATCAATATTTCAATCATAAAGCATTTCCATGAATTCCAACTACATGAATATGGTTATTGCTGTAATAAACTTCTACTATAAAATCAGGGTGCGATCAAATTTATAAGAACAAAAGAATGGTTCAAAATCAAGCAGATAATCCATTTTATCTCGCCTTACAAAGTAAAGGGGAGATATTGTAAGGAGATGAAAAGGATGTCATCGTCGGTGTCCCCAGCCTGGAAATGGTAAGGTTTTTGATTAAACAAATTTTTGCAAAAAGGTGAAAAATGTCCCAGTGTACCCCAATCTCTCCTACATACATGTACACCTGTACATGGAAAGTTTGCTGAATCTGTCCACCATTATTGGATGAGTTGACAGTTGCTACACCAGTTTAATGTGATTCGATGTAATATGAAATATGAATTTTTGTTCAAATTGTCGCGTTTTTGTTAGGCAAAAAAATACATCTACCCCTGTACATGGAAATTTTGCTTTACATATATGTTTTTAAAACTGCTGCTGCTTAAGCAGGAGACCCCACAAGAGATGTTGGGGTTCTCAGAATGCTTGTTTTTTTCCTTATTTCAATAATTTTAAAGGGTGATTGGAAAATCATTCCAGTGAATTGTGTCGCAAAAGTTGGGGGGTGATTGCTTTTTGATGGGGGGATTGAATTATCAGAGAGCTTACCCTAAAGTGAATGATCTATAGTCTGTCCATTTTAATTAGTCCTCTGCTTTGGAGCTTCTCTAAAATGAGTAGTAAACTCTGCATAAATCTTCTTTGTTGCATTGTGTAGAACAAACTAAACTCTACAAAATGACTACCATTATTCTGTGATATCGATAATATATCAGGCTTGAAATAACTTTGTAATTATCTCCATATAAAACTCCAGTACAGTTGTTCCATGTACCTGGGCTCAATCACATAGGGAGAAGTCATAATGTATTCGTGTTGTCTAGCACAAAGGTCAACAATTCCATGTACAGTCATAGAGGTGTGTGCGGTTTATTACTCGGCAATTTCATTGGGCATGGGTTAAAGGCGACACTTCCACAGACCGCCTGTTATTACTATATACGGCATCAATGACCTATGTGACAGTAGACATTATGAGTTATCTAGGTTTGAGGAGGGTTTTGTGACCTGCCTGTGAAATTTCAACCCTGAGCCACCCTGAGCCCGTGGCTCAGGGTTGAAATTTCACAGGCAGGTCACAAAACCAGATCAACCCTATTATACTCAAACCTACATGTAGATAACGATTTTGTCACCAAATAATGGATTCTTTCTCATATCACTCGTATATTCTCCAATTGAAAGACAATCATCATTGGAAGAAAGCTGAACAAGCCCACAGTCGAGATAAAAGTGCGACAAACCTTCGTTCAGCTGAATTTGTTGACATTTTTGCGATCTGTAGCAGATGAATTTCCGTAGCCTCGTTTTGATCGGTAGTCAAGGGCAACAGGTTACAAAGTATTTCAAACGCGTGTGTGAATCATTTCAAACCCGTTTGTCGTGATGTGGCTATTTCAAGCCTTGTAATCGACCAATGAGCGTATGAATTGATACAGGATTCGGTGACAAGAATATATTATGACGTCTCCCTATGTAATTGAGACCCGGCACATGAAAGAACTGAAGAAAATTAAAAAGTTATTTCAAGCATGATATGTTATCGATATCATGGAGAAATCATATTCATTTTGTAGACTTCAGTTTGTTCTTCATGCTGCAAAAAAGAAAATTTATGCAGAGTTGACAAGCTCCAAAGTAGACGACTAATTAAAAAGGACAGACTCTAATTAATCATGCACCTAATTATTATTTTCACCTCCAACTTTTGAGATGAAGTTCATTAAGTAACTAATTACTCCCTAAAACCAAGGAAATAAAAACAAAATATATATTATCTGCATGATTTTGGTGAATTATTCAGTTGCAAACTTGAGGTGAGATGATAACAGTATTAAAATATTGCATTTTTGAGCAGCAAAGTTATTTTATTAAATTGTGGGTATGCGGCTGATTTGTTATTATTGACAAAGGATCCATCTGACTTCCTGTAGATTATCCCACCTGTGGTCCTGAGGAGTTTACGTGTCTTAATTCGCGCTGTATCGACAGCCATCAGATGTGTGACGGTATCGACCACTGTCGGGATGGGAACCGCACGGATGAACTGAACTGTCGTGAGTACTTCATCTATATTTCTGTCTCTGACCGTGAGAGGGAGGGGGGTGGTAATTTGGCTTAATGTCACACTCAAGTTTGTTTCACTCACATGGTGACAGTCAGTTTGGTTGGTGGAGAGAGCTGGAGTACCCGGAGAGAACCACCGCCCTTTGGCAAGTGGCTGACAAACTTTCACACATGGACCTGTGACTGCGATACTCATACATTTCCAAATATAAAAAAAATGTAGGGAAATTTGAGTGGCTGATCTCATTCCAGCCAGTATGTAAAATGGCATCTTTGTAAAAGGCAAGGTGGCTGCTGCAAAGTTCTTTGAACAAAGTTATTTCTGTTTTGTTGGCATACTTAGGGAGCATCTCAAAAGTTTGAACGTCCCAAATACATTTTTTTGATCATGAAAGAACATATGGCAAAACAAAAGGGGGCCGAACGTTCCGGTTAAACGTTCTAAATTTGTTGTGAAATTCTTAAATTGTTGACTAATATTCATTTTATTAATAATATATGAAATGAGTGGTGCAAAAGGCCAGAATAGCCGAGATCGCCATTACAAATCTAGGGTAACTGGGCATGCGCACAAGGCGAGGTCACGAAAGGTCACTTGTACCAACGGCCGCATCCTGGCCAGGTTGAAAGTGGGTCATATCTCGGGAAAAGTACTTTTTCTGTGGAACTAAATTGTGTTCAGGGTGAATAAATATCCGGAGCCGTTCTTTCGCCTATCTGGCGGTAGTCCATGAGATTTTTTAATGATTTTACGTACAGTTGCACAAAATATCAACTGTTTTCCAACACTCGGCCTATCTCTCTAACGTTAAAAACTTCCGACTTGGTACAAACAGGAAGTTCACGAAAAGCTGCGCACACGCTGCGCAGTTGCAAAAAGATGAAATGGCGAAAGAGTCTATTGTCAGAGGCTTCGAACCTGTGCAACCCTTCTCATCTACTGCACTACATGTATATAGCTCTAGCAACAGCTGATGGCCGGAGAACTGATTCTCCCTTCAAACACAGAAACATACAAGGGAATCAGAACATTCGGCTTGGTGAATCAGAACGTTCGGCTGCTTCAGAACATTCTGGTTCATCGGAATGTTCAGAACATAAACGTAAACGTTATTGCCTAGAAGAATGTCACAGCTCAACGTTCCTTAATTTCAGGGCGTTCAGAAATTGACACTCAAGTGTTCCATGAAACGTTCTGACTTTTGAAATGCTCCTTAGACAATAATTTTGTTTGATCATCGCTAAACCTTAAAAATTCTCTCTCTCTTTTCTACATATTTCATGGTGTGCAGTAGTGCCCCAAGCTAGACAAGAAACTTGTGCCTGTTGCTGTCGAGTCAACCATGAGATGATTAGGCTGTACAAGTCAACCAGGGGATAATTAGGCATCCCGGGTCAACCATGGGATAATTAGGCATCCCGAGTCAACCATGGGATAATTAGGCAACCCGAGTCAACCATGGGATAATTAGGCATCCCGAGTCAACCATGGGATAATTAGGCATCCGGAGTCAACCATGGGATAATTAGGCATCCGGAGTCAACCATGGGATAATTAGGCATCCCGAGTCAACCATGGGATAATTAGGCATCCCGAGTCAACCATGGGATAATTAGGCATCCCGAGTCAACCATGGGATAATTAGGCATCCCGAGTCAACCATGGGATAATTAGGCATCCGGAGTCAACCATGGGATAATTAGGCATCCCGAGTCAACCATGGGATAATTAGGCATCCCCAGTCAAAGATGGGATAACTAGGCATCCCGAGGCAACCATGGGATAATTAGGCATCCCAAGTCAACCATGGGATAATTAGGCATCCCGAGTCAACCATGGGATAATTAGGCATCCCGAATCAACCATGGGATAATTAGGCATCCCGAATCAACCATGGGATAATTGGGCATCCCGAGTCAATGATGGGATAATTAGGCATCCCGAGGCAAAGATGGGATAATTCTCATTCAATGGAATTTTGAATCATGCAGTCAGATTAGCCAATATGATATCTGAAGAATGTTATCAGTTAATCATTCGCTTTTATGGGAAAAATTAATGGCAGGAATATTTGCTGCCTGAACAGTACATACTTGTCTTTATAACTTGGGGTTCGTACTTTTCATTTTTATTCTCCAGCTGAGCGTTCATGTCCAGCCGGTCAGGTCCAGTGTCCTAACAACAACATCTGTCTGTCTCGTCGTTGGCTGTGTGACGGTGACAATGACTGTGGCGATAACGCTGATGAAAGTCCTATATTCTGTCAGTCTGTGACCTGTCCTCCTGGTGAGTTGCCATGGTTACAGTGCTCTCCTGAAAGTCGAATTGAGGCATAGATCTCAATTATGACGCACCAATGACACACCCCATCATCTTTCTCTTTCTTTCAGCCAGAAATGTTTTGATCAAGCCATGATCGGGCTGTGTAGAATCAGCCATACACAATGAACTCACAAACATGTTCTAAAAACAAAACCAGCCCCGAGGTATATTCCATGCCATAAATGTGTTGGAGTGAAATATATTTTGTTCGACTGTATAGATTTTAAGATTGGAAGAGATTCTTTTTGTCGAGCAGCTACTTGAGAATATCTTTTTTGTTGGGGTTAAAGAAGATTCGATTATTTGAGAGAAATTGGTTTGTTGTATAAATTTGAATATATGTACAGGTTTTTAATGTGTTTGGTTGATCACTTTTAGATTGTTGGGTTGTTATTTTGTATCATAGTTAGATAAGAGTTTCCTTCATGCTAAATGCTATGCACATCTGGATTATGAGAAAATATGGATATAAACACATGTAATTTTGGACTACAGTAATTACTGGACTATTAATTCAACCACGGGAAGTGAATTTTTCTACCATAAAATCATCTATGGGGTGATAGAATTTATTAGAACAGGAAACTGATAAAATGGTCCAATACTATCCAGATAATTCCTTATTTAGAGGGCGATCAATTTTATTAGAATGACTGATTGAATTTTGTACACATATAATTGGGGGTGAATGAATTTTAATAGGGTTATTGAATTATTATAGGAATTACGGTATAGTGGGATTTGTAGAGTCTGCAAGAACGCCAGCTCTTTATTTTTTTTGCTTTTTAGCTCATCTGGGCCGAAGGCCCGATGGGCTTATGTCATGGCCTGACTGTCTGTCGTCCGTCGTCCGTCGTGCGTTGTGCGTCGTGCGTAAACATCATCTTCTCTGAAACCGCTTGGCCGATTAAGCTGAAACTTGGCATGCATGTTTCCCCCAATGAGTACACCAGAATTTGTTCATGCGGTGTCGATACGATTTCAAATATGGCTGCCATGGTGGCCATCTTGGATTTGCCAGTGAAATCTTGTCATCATTATTTTTCGGTAACTACTTCATAGACCTTTCTCAAATTTGGTACACTGGTTCCCCTTTGGGTCTAGTTGTACAAAATGTGTACATTAGTCCAATTTGAATATCCAATATGGCCACCAGGCGGCCATCTTGGATTTCCCCATGAAACTTTGTTATCGCGATTTCTCAGGAACTACTTCATGGATCTTTCTCAAATTTGGTACACAGGTTCCCCTTGGGGTTTGGTTTAAACAGTATTTTTATTTCCATGAAAAGATATAAATGGAAATGGGGATTGGGTAACAGGCAGAGCCTATATCAAACCCTCTTCCTTTGGTATTTGGTACACAGGTTCCGCTTGGGATCTAGTTGTGCAAGATACCTTTTGTGGTCTGATTCAGAAATCCAATATGGCTACCAGGTGGCCATCTTGGATTTCCCGATGAAACACTGTTGTCGTGATTTCTCAGGAACTATACTGCATGGATCTTTCTCAAATTTGGTACACCGGTTCCCCTTGGGGTCTAGTTGTGCAAGATACCCTTTCTGCTTCGATTCGAAAATCCAATATGGTCACCAGGCGGCCATCTTGGATTTCCCCATGAAACATTGTTATCGTGATTTCTCAGGAAGTACTGCATGGATCTTTCTCAAGTTTGGTACACAGGTTTCCCTTGGGGTCTAGTTGTACAACATGTGTACTTTAGTCCAATTTGAATAACCAATTGGCCATCTTGGATTTCCCCATGAAACTTTATCGCGATTTCTCAGGAACTACTTCGTGGATCTTTCTCAAATTTGGTACACAGGTTCCCCTTGGGGTCTAGTTGTGCAAGATACCTTTGGTGGTCTGATTCAGAAATCCAATATGGCCACCAGGCGGCCATCTTGGATTTCCCGATGAAACATTGTCGCGGTTTCTCAGGAACTACTGCATGGATCTTTCTCAAATTTGGTACACCGGTTCCCCTTGGGGTCTAGTTGTGCAAGATACCTTTTCTGCTTCGATTCGAAAATCCAATATGGCCACCAGGTGGCCATCTTTGATTTCCCCATGAAACATCCCTTACCAAAAAATCCTATAGGACTGTCCTATAGGACAGTCCTATAGGATTTTGCCTATAGGACAGTCCTATAGGATTGTCCTATAGGATTGTCCTATAGGACAGTCCTATAGGATCGTATAGGACAATCCTATAGGACTGTCCTACAGGCAAAATCCTATAGGACATTTTCCTATAGGACTGTCCCATTGGATCCTATAAGACTGTCCTATTGAATCCTATAAGACTGTCCTATTGAATCCTATAGGACTGTCCTGTAGCATCATTTACGAAGTTTCATCGAAATTCCATAATTATTTTCAGGGTGCTCTTTTGAAAATGATGACCTTTAATCTAGGAGTTCATTAAATAAAATGGATCAGGTCAACTTGCTTCTGATCCCTGATATACACAACGTCCTTGAGTTTTTAAAGGAATAACCTCTTACAGTAACTACATGGAACATTATTGAATGCTCTCTAAATAGAACTGATCAGGTAATTACGGTGTACTGGACAGAAACTGATCAGTAATGTTCAGATAACACAAAGGTACTATTACGTAATATGTGAGACATGTAACAGAAAACTATTTGTGCAAAATACGGACATTTTATTAATAACTCATACACATAAATATGGACGATATATACATATTTACAATGATATAATATCAGTGTTGTGAGTGGCGAATAAATTATGTGGGGAGTCTCTCAGTGCTTCTCCATCCTCCTGTAGCACTTCTGCTCACCATTCAGCTTGGCCTTCATGGCTTCCCGGATGATCTTTTCCTTGCCAGGAAACTTCTTTAGGCAGTACTCTGTCAAAAGAGGTAGAAGAAAATATATAATTAGCACATGACTTAAATGACATTTAGAAGTACGACTGTAGGGCAGAAATTAAATGCATAAACTTGCCAATGGTTTGGGACTCCGAATCAAATATTCAGTCAAATAGGTAGCTGCAAGTTTGTGGGTAACCAAGTTTAATACTCAGGCAAATTTACTTTGATTAGCTTCTTATTTAAATATTAAAGCATTTTATTATAGCGCGGCAATTTAATTCGAATATCTGGCCTTATAAGACACTAAATGCTCAAAATGTTTTTGTCACAGTACATAAATCTGATAAAAGAATCTATAATGAGCCCTGAGATATTCTCGAAGATAAGAACAAATACCTTGTATAGCAGTTATCTATATCATGTACAACAGTTTTCCAATTTATTTTGATCTATGATAGTAAAAAAAATATTACAGTTACTGCACAAGATATTATTGCAATGAAATCTCGTTCTGTAGAAAGAACCTATGAATATAAGCATGTAAATCAATGCTTGACTTTATACCAAGCTGATTTGTGGCACACATTGATATGAATATGAGAGGGTAAAAATAGCCCTGGCCAAAATCAAGGTCAATTATTGAAAAACTTACCGGTATTTGTCTTGATGAGGTATCCTCGTCCGTAATGTGATGTACCATCCTCTTCCGCTTGCCCCTGCCTAACTCTGGTGTCAAAATTAGTTCCTCTTCGTTCACGTGCTTCTTCATCAATTTGACCAGCGTTACTCGATCATCTGTAATAGGAAAATAATGTTTTCAAACATGGATGCCATATTTCATGCAAGTAATATCTGCATTATATTATCAGGACTATCATGTTGCAATACAAGCATTACAAATATTAAATTACTCAAAATTTAACCATATTTTGGAACCAGTTATACCGTGTGTTTACTGATAAACAATAAGTTCACCAAAACTATTTTGTATGGAAAATTTACGATATCTAGCAAATTTGATAGTTCTCTGTTTTCCTAACCTAAAACATTCAGCTTTCCTGGGAACATCAGGTAGCCTAGGCATATATACCACCAGACATAAATTGTAAATCCATTCATTTTAAATGTTGTTGTTGTTCTCCGAATCAGCAACACAACAGCCTATATATTTTAGGGCCCATATTTTATTGTGTTACATAGATAACAACAAGAACATTACGAAATATAAGTGTTTTCTAGCTTTTTCGATCACTTACCACTGAATCTCATAACTCGGGCAGCACATCTCGTCAAAACCTAGCTCCGGTGTAGCCTTGTTCCATACTACGTGAGAACAACGCTACGGCTGCAAGCCAGTCACCAGATCGAGTTGTTGGGAAATTGCCGTACGGGCAATATTTGCCAGACCAATTGACCATAACCAATAAAATAATTCGATTCTATGTCCACTTACCTTTCATAAAAATCCTTGTTTATGAGTGACCGTCCGTTTTTAGCTTGGCAAGAGATCGAAACTCGGACGAGGGGGTTATTCTGTCCATGTAAAACTTATCGATGTAAAGATGGCGGCGATGTGGACAGTTTTACCCCCCTCGTCCGAGTTTCGATCTCTTGCCAAGCTGAAAACGGACGGTCACTCATAAACAAGGATTTTTATGAAAGGTAAGTGGACATAGAATCGAATTAATTTATTGGTTATGGTCAATTGGTTCGGCAAATATTGCCCGTACGGCAATTTCCCAACAACTCGATCTGGTGACTGGCTTGCAGCCGTAGCGTTGTTCTCACGTAGTATGGAACAAGGCTACACCGGAGCTAGTCAAAACCACCTTTCCTGGCTTGCTCTTTTGTGGCCATAGCACGGAGACTTCTTCTTCGAGACCGGATTCACTGCCGTCAATGTAATCCAGATCGTCCTCGATCCAAGAAGAATTACCAACCTCAACAGTTGGGGGATCTTCGGAGAAGAAGTCGAACAAGGCGAAGCGTAAAGGTCCCATGACTCAAGATGAAAATGATTACTATTATTGGAGAACTTGGAAAATTGAGATGACGTTGTTGTTAACGATGCCATTTTGACTGAACTGTCGACGTTTATATAATGCGCATGCTCAGTATGATCGAAGGGAATTCTGGGAACAGTAAGGATTACCGCTGTCATGTTAGCCGGCCGCTCACGTGTGAAAGCCACCCGGAGGGCCTGGGGATAACACACCGTGGTGAGGGTATAGTGAGCAGGCCACAAAATAGTGCCTTTGATAATAATCCGACCTGCGCCCCCCACTCGCCCAGATAAACTTTTGTCTCGGCCCCACGAACACATACAGACTAACCGAATTTGTATGATGAAGTTTTACAAATTTTTGAACGCAGAGCACATCAATCGGGCCCTGAGCTTAATATATTCGGAAATAGCCGAACATGAGGCAATAATATTCTCTTAGATACAAAGGAAGTCGCGGCTCTAAACAAAAGATCGGCTGTTCTGTCAATTACGGTGTTCTGTCAATTACGGTGCCGTAATTGCCACCCGCGCAACTGAGGGATTTTCAACCTAGGCCTCAAGGGAGCGTAGCGAGTTTTTACTTAAAATCTTAGCTCAAACTTGATATAAATTTCTACAACTTGGTGAAGAGAAAGATAGTACATCTCTTCAAATTATCATGCTAAAATGGACGCTGAACTATACTTTTTGGAAGTTTTTTACATTTACTTCTGTGTTAAAATTAAGCTTTTCAGAGGGAGGAAAATCCCCCAGTGACGTCATTGTATCTGACAGAATGGGAAGGCAATAATTAACACACAATTATATGGGGAAAAAATATTTCAGCCCCGATTTTAACACATAATGTGAACATATGTACTATATTTCCGTTGATAGGACAGCCGGTGTATGTCTTCTTGGTTGTTCAGGGTAATCAGGGCGAACAGTTAAAAGATCATATTGCACTGTGGGGGAGTTTGGTTCGTTGGGAGAAAGTCATAACACAACGGGCGGAAGTCTTAACGGTATTTGTAAACAATGGTAGCATTAACTGTTTGAAACAGCATGAGCAGAGATGGTATTTCAAACCAGTTAAATGCAGTACCGTACCGGTAGAATAAGCCCACTTTATCTTTGACTGGGGAATTAACACATTAGACAATGTGGAAGACTACCCCCTGTTTTCCAACATTCAACTCTTGTAAATTATAGGCCTATATTCGCAGGCTTATTTTTGCCTCCTTTCATCCACTGAAACCCCAAATTCTTTGTTGTGATACACACGCATTGTATCAAGCTGTTTCTCTTTTGGAAATGCTATAAAACCAGAGGAGATGAAGAAAAAAAAGTACATTTTTTTTGCTCATTGGAAGAAATTTATTTGTGTCAATAAACAATTGAACTAGTATAAGGTGAAAATTCCCAATTGTTAAATTCTGTGGATGGTATAAGCTTTTACTTTATTTTCTATATTTGATGATTGTTCAAATTTACTTGATCGATGATCCAAAAATGGAGATTAATTTTCATCTCAACTATTATTTTGTAATGAATCACTTTAGATGTTTTTGTCTCCTTTGGAGTGAAGCGAATGTAAAGTTTGGTTTTCAAGAAGAGTGTTTTCCACGTTAGCGACAATTTGTATATATATATGCATATTCTGTATTTACGAATTGCATTATTATGTCATTGTATACTACATTTGCTGATCCCTGCCGTGGACTAACAAATACTGAAATCGAGGTAATGCACTAACATGCCCCTTTTTCTGATTTTTAATTCCATTTCCACAGTTTAAAAAAATTCCATCGAAGACCCCATTTTACAGAGATTTAAAAAAATAGAATCTGTTTAATCTATTAGGATTTACTGCCTCGATTGATGTATTTATAAGTCTACAGAAATTCCGAATGTAGAATTTACATGTTTAAATTGGGTTTTAATTTGTGTATCAGAAATTGGATTAAATTAATATCTTCCAATAAATTAATCAATGAAGCATTGTATCAGTTGGATCATATATCATTACATGTATATAAAGCTTACATACTCGTGCTAATATTTGCGAATGATAACAGACAAAATACTTTGATTTCTTGCCTTATGTTCAATATTTGTAAATATGTATAATGCAGAAAAAAATAATAAAAAAAACATTGCTTTTATGAGATTTTTCACATTTTCCACCTATTATGTGCTTTTCTTAACAATGTATGCGTGTAAAATGTGTTTGGTTCCTCACACTGTCACATGTGAAGGACAAAAACAATTCTTAATGGATATAATGGCTGTCCTATAGGACACATGTTCTGTAGCATAGAATAATCCATCCTATAGGACAGATTTTTCTATCCCTTAGGATCCTATAGGACAGAATTATCTGTCCTATAGGATCCTAAGGGACAGAAGTAACTGTCCCATTGGATCCTATAGGACAGAAGTAACTGTCCCATTGGATCCTATAGGACAGATCATCTGTCCCATTGGATCCTATAGGACAGATCATCTGTCCCATTGGATCCTATAGGACAGATCATCTGTCCCATTGGATC
>JAVTVY010005632.1:0-39456 GCA_036873755.1 Hanleya hanleyi | reverse complement strand
CGTCTAAACGACTGCAGGAATGATCTCTGCTCCACCGCCGTCTAAACCACTGCAGGAATGATCTCTGCTCCACCGCCGTCTGAACGACTGCAGGAATGATCTCTGCTCCACCGCTGTCTGTCTAAACCACTGCAGGAATGATCTCTGCTCCACCGTCGTCTGAACGACTGCAGGAATGATCTCTGCTCCACCGCCGTCTAAACCACTGCAGGAATGATCTCTGCTCCACCGCCGTCTAAACGACTGCAGGAATGATCTCTGCTCCACCGCCGTCTAAACCACTGCAGGAATGATCTCTGCTCCACCGCCGTCTAAACCACTGCAGGAATGATCTCTGCTCCACCGCCGTTTAAACCACTGCAGGAATGATCTCTGCTCCACCGCCGTAAAAATGTATAACGGAAGAAACACTTCCCATGATTCCATGATCTTCCATTGATTGAGGTTTTGAATGAATGATCAGCGCGTGATCGGTACTGCATGGATGAAAGAACGTACCGGTCTTATTGTAGTTGTATTGTAGTCAAATATACGAACACCGCTCATCCCTTTATTTTTTCCTTGAGAAATCCGCCATATTTTCGCTCAGTCGCTTCACTGCCCTGTAGATTTTATTAAATAAAACTGCGCCCCCCAAAATAGTTCTTTTGTTTTTTTCTTCATGTAGCACCGTACCGGTGTTATTTATTGCACAACTGAAATTTATACGGCATGACTGACAGATCTGCATCGATAGAAACTAAATAGTGCGACACGTTTTCTGTAATATACTGCACCCATAAGCCTAATAATGTTACAGCTCACTACATTTGTATTGCCTGTGGGTAAGATTAGATTTGGAGCCGATTGTAAAATGCGAAAGACGGATCGTAGCTTGGTGAATGGTTTACCTGTATGTGTTAGGTTTACCCCTGTGTTTCTGTTCACGACCACAGAGACATTCTCTATGCCAGAGGCCCAATAATCACACGTTATGAGTGGTTGGTTCATAGTCTACATACACATAGGAGACATCCCTGCTGACATAATAAGACCTGCACGGCTCATTTTGGGCAAATATTGGTATTCGCACAGCAAATATTTGTAGCTTCATATATTCACTGAAAGAAAGTGTACTGTTTCACCTCGTAACTGACGATTGTTTACAAATACACTACTTTAAGATCAGGTTATTCAACAACGCGAAGACTCCATGCCTCAGAACATATAATAAATAATATAATGTAACTTGGACTGACGAAATGAATCATACGTAATGTTTCGATTTTTTCAAGCAGACCAGACCGCAATGAGGGCCGAATCCTTGCTAAATCGCAACAGGGCCTTCAGAGCATATTGTGACGTCTTTCCTCTGTGCGCTGGCATGTGAATCAGGGTACTGTTTCTTGGTACACTCATAATCACAGACATAACATTTGCACAGATTGTTTCCCTTGTGTACACTATGTTTAAAAAGCACAGATATCTGTGTAGACCAGTAGTCACATAATGAACACTTGTATGGCTTCTATCGTGTCTGTTCCCGAATGGATAACAACAATGTTGTCACACTTATGTTCACACGAGCAATGGTACGGCATTTCTTTTACGTGTGTTCTCATATTGTCCGTAAAATATCTTCTCTTGCGCACTTATACTCACATAATGATCACGTGAATGCTTTTTTTTCTTGCGTGACTTCGCATATATGTGTAACAGGAGGTTTCTGAACAGATCTGCAGTCACACGCCGAGCATTCTTACAGCTTCTTTGATATACAAGGTTGAACCTCTTTGCACGCTGGTAATCCAGAATGAACATATGTGTGGTTTATCTCATGTATGCATTGTCATATGACGCACTAGTTCGTGGTTGTCTGCAAATCTTTAGTCACACAATGAACAGATTTGTCGCTTGTGTGTCCTCTCATATGTCTAACAAGAACAGATCTCTGTGCAGACCTATAATCACATACTGAACATCTATATGGCTTCTCTCCAGTGTGTGTTCTCGAATGGGCAATAAGGTTATGTTTCTTGGCACACTTGTATCCACACGTCGAACATGTGTATGGCTTCTCTTCTGTGTGAGTTCTCAGGTGGTCTGTAAGGGTATCTTTTCTGGCACACGAGAAACCACACAATGAACACGTGTATGGTTTATGTCCTGTGTGAGTTCGCATATGAGTAACAAGACCGGATCTCTGAACAGACATATAGTCACATATTGAACATTTATATGGCTTCTCTCCATTGTGTCTTCTTTGATGCACTAAAAGGTTATATCCCTTTGTGCATTTATAATCACAAAATGAACATTTGTACGGCATGTCTCCAGTATGCACTGTCATATGTCTGGTCAGCTCGTGGTTTTGTATAAACCCAAGGTCACATACTGAACATTGATACGGTTTTTCTCCTGTATGTGCTCTCATATGTCTGACCAAATCGTTTTTATAAGCAGACTTATACTCACATGATGAACACTGGTATGGTTTCTCTCCTGTGTGCGTTTTACTGTGCACCACGAGGTTATGTTTCTTGGCACATTTAAAATCACAAACTGAGCACTGATATGGTTTCTCTCCTGTATGCGTTCTAACATGGGCCATAAGGTTATGTTTCTTTGCACAATTATAATCACATACAGAGCATTTGTATGGCTTCTCTTCTCTCTGTGTTCCTATATGTTCCAGAACTTTAGGCCTATATTTCTCAGCAAACTTATATTCAATGGATGAGGACGTGTGTGAATTGTCCGTGATGCACATATCTTCACACTCTGGGTGTGGTGATGGGACTTGTCGATTTTCTTCCGCTCTCTTCATGTTTCCAAGGTCCAAACCGTCCATGGTCACATTTCCGATTGGAGTATGTTGACGTTGATATAACTGTACAGGGAATGGAGTTTCATTCACACCGCGTTTGGGCGACTGGGACCACGTCACGTCAAAATCTCGACAACCCAGCTGAATGAAAGGAAACCATAAGCCAAAAATAAACAATTCCATAATTAGACGTGAACAATTTTACTGTATTTTGTAACTGTAGCTCCCAGTGTACATGTAGCTTAGTTGAATAAAGTGACAGAAAGACAGTCTTACAAAGCCAAAACATCCCAAATCAGTGTTTGGAATGGCTAAATACGCTGATCTTAGAATAGTTAAGATAATTTCTCACCGTGGAGGGCAGATGATATTTCCTATCAACATCTGATGGTTCTTGCTTTATTTTTACGTCAGCAGATTGTTCTGACGGCCGTAGGTAATTTCCAGCCTGCCTCTCCAGAACTGGGAGATTTTGTAAGCTTTCAATCGGTTCTTGTTTAACGAGCCTCTGTTCCATTAAGTGATCTGTGTGATGATACTGTAGGTGAGGTGGTTCCTGGTCATCTTCTAGGCCCTCAGTGGATGTTTCATCCTTCAACAGTGATAATGCATATGTGTGTGATATCGGATCTGCAGTAAACGTACGTTGTTCTTGTTTCGCTTCGGCCATTTTCTTCAGGCAAATAGATATATCATGTAGGCCTACTACTTGATTATGTTTCTGTAGACCATTCGTATTATCCATGACCGTCTTGTAACCAAATGCGTTCACGGTTGGACGGTCGTTTTTAACTGAAAGTTTTTTCCTGAAAAATACAACGGTCGAAATTCAGCAAGGATTTTAAAATTGAAAGGCAATCCGACCTTTCTCTAACCGTTCAGCCATAACGACGGAAAACATCTGACATATTTTTCCTGGCTAGGGTTAGAGATATATGGCCAGCAAAACGAGGATTGGCTCGACCAAAGAGTGGCGCGACCTCACCCCAGACTAAAAAGCCTTTTCAGTAATTCGACCGTTCTACAACACTTACCTCGCATACATTTGTAACGAACCTGGCTTTGGAGATCTGCGAAAATTACGGTGTGGTTCCCCCTGGAACGAAACATGTATGGCTTGACCACATGACTTGTATTTATCGGAGATTGAAAGTGGCCTGCCAGGAAGCTATCAGAATGAGTTGAAGGATGCAGTTGGTGTGAGAAAGTCCTGACATCCTGCAGAATTGAACACCATCGCGACCCCCGATGAGAAAACATAAAACGACAAAACGGGGCGATTCTCCCCGAAGGTTGTCGTCAATGTAGTCGTCATCTTGTCCAGATTTTGGAAGCATTACCACATATATAAGACTCACATAATTGAATGTTTATTGAGTCACTCTACAGAGTCTGGCTAACACGAGCGGGAGAGCTCTGATACAATACTTTAGAAGTAATTCGCGGGGGATCGCGACAAATGACTATATAGAAAGTACATCGTGCGAGGAAGCCATCAAACCATACATGCATATTATTACGGCAGATTATCTACATCAACAATCAGACATCGTTCGCAGATACGTTTGTCTGTTAACGCTACTGACTTGCACGTTCTTAATATAAGGGGATCAGTAAGTCTGCTGGCGTCTTTGAACTTCATCAGGAGTGGGCCATATCTGGGTACAACAAACACTAGAAACGAGAGATCCTGAAGGATCTTGGTGCCCACCATTGTCCGATAATTTTAAGCTAATGACAAGAGGATTTTTTTTGTCCATTGTTACTAAGAACAAATGATTGATTTGTAATTTTGTTTGAAGAATTTCAAATTTGAGCGAAAAAGATCGAAAAAGGGACACTGGAAAACACCAAGATATTATCGGTATAAGTTTCAGGAGTTTCAAGATTTCTAGAAACTGTACTTGATGTCGGTTGTTATAGTACAAGTGAAATGAGCAAAGTTAGCCTGAAAGTGAATGTCCGGAGGATCCTTCATCTTTGTTTTGTAGCATTTTTTTTTGCACGTGTCATCATTGAGTACTGCAAGCGAAGACAAATCTCTTGGACACTTTGGCATGAGCTATGAAACATACTTAAGATTTTATAATTGGGAACGAATGCTAATTCTGTTCTGATTACTGGGCTAGTTTGAGAATATCTCTTTCAAGATACCATGCTCGAAAATAGTAAGATGATACACAACTTAATGCTGAAGGGATTCGATCCGTGCAGTAATGTTGAAAATTTGAAAGTGTCTGAATCCTGATTATCTCCCTTGGATCGAAACACGCAGTAGTCTACAGTTGTCGAGTGACGTCCATTCGTGTAGCCGACTCGTCGGCAGACGAAACGGTGGGGCAGTTCACTTGCAATGGCATGGACTGAAGTAAACTGATTTAAAATTTAAAATTTTAATTCGGAATCATTTGAAATCCTTGATATAGAAGGTGAAGGTATGGATATTCTCTATACTCAGTATATAGAATATGCCCCACCGTTTGATCCGCCGACTCTTGTGATGCAACGTCACATCTCGGGAATACCGTATTAATTTGAAGGGTAACTTGGATTTTCGAATCGGACCAAACAAGGTATCTTGCACAACTAGGTTCCAGGTGGGAACTGTGTACCAAATTTCAGAAATATACATGAAGTAGTTCCTGGGAATTCACGATAACAATGTTTCAAGGGGGAATTCAAGATGGCCGCATGTCGGCCATATTGAATTTTGGAATCGGACCAAAAAAGGTATCCTGCACAACTAGACCACAAGGGAAACCTGTGTACCAAATTTGACAAAGATCCATGCAGCAGTCCCTGAGAATTCACGATAACAACATTTCATGGGAAAATTCAAAATGGCTGGATTTTCGAATCGGATCGAAAAATATATCTTGCACAACTAGATCCTAATGGGAACATGTGTACCAAATTTGACAAAGATCCATGCAGTACTTCCTGAGATATCACGATAACAAACTTTCATGGGGAAATCGAAGATGTCCGCCTGGTGGCCATATTGGATTTTCGAATCGGACCTAAAAAGGTATCTTGCACAACTAGACCCCAAGGGGAACCTGTGTACCAAATTTGAGAAAGAGCCATGCAGTAGTTCCTGAGAAATCGCGACAACAAAGTTTCATGGAGAAATACAAAATGGCTGTCTGGTGGCCATATTGAATTTTCGAATCGGACAAAAAATGGTATCTTGCACAACTGGACCGCAAGGGGAACCTGTGTAAAAAATTTGCGAAAGATCCATGCAGTAAGTTCCCGAGAACGAAGTTTCATGGGTAATTTCAAGATGCGGCCATATTGGCTTTTCGAATCGGACCGAAAAAGCTATCTTGCACAACTAGACCCCAAGGGGAACCTGTGTACCAAATTTGAGAAAGATCCATGCAGTACTTCCTGAGAAATCACGATAACAAAGTTTCATGGGAAAATCCAAGATGACCGCCTGGTGGTCATATTGGATTTTTGAATCGGACAAGAAAAGGTATCTTGCACAACTAGATCCCAAGAGGAACCTACGTACAAAATTTGAGATAGATCCATGCAGTAGTCAGTGGTCGAAAATCACGCTCGCCATGTCGCCAACGGCGAATAGAAATGAGAACTCGGCGAATAAAAATTCTCTCTAGTCGCATATATGGCGACAGGAAAATTCTAGTTGTTGCCAAACTGTCGAATAAATTGTTGTCCTCCAGTATCGTTTATCGCCACCTGCTCAGTGCTACGTGTCTGTCTAGAGTGTACCCAGCCCATTCAAATGATTCTTTTTTTTCTCTCTCAGCATTGCTCGTCGACGTGTGTTCAAGCTGTAATTTATTTTGACCACTGAATGCACCCAACGCATGCGACCTTGAACTGAGTACATGTTGTTATGGTATCGCGAGCCGGAGTTTATTTATAGCTACCACGTGTTGTCGGATTCTGAATCGTTGGTACTGCATGTACGTAGGCCTATCTTCCGCAGCATGATAACAGAATTGTTCTGTTCTGCTAGCAGGGGCTAAGTGGTCGAAGTGGTATACCTTTATTACATATAATGACGGAACTGTGTCGATGTGGTGTTTGTATGCACACTTTGGAGTTTGATAATAATAAACACGTCAGTTATTGAAGTACAGACGGTCTTGTTTGATCCAATCTTTCAAGCTCGGGTATGAACGATGTGAATTGAGAATTACTCAGTCCAGTGAAGTAAAACTAACCATGTGTCTGGTTTGATGAATATATCTTATTGCCGAGATCATGGAGGAAATTCTTGGCTTTTGAAGCAGAATAATCGTCCTTGAGATGTATATGGGAGTCAAGAAGCAAAGCAACGAAATTGTTCTTACGTTTTCAAACATTTCATGGTAAACGAAAATTTAGCATAACGCATAGCCAGTCGAAACGGCTATTCTATCTGGGACAGCTGCAGCTATTAATAGGTTGTCAAGGGAGATAACCTACAACAAGCATTCTTGCTCTTCCATTCAACACAGCGAAATAGGACAGCGGAGGCAATTGCGTGATCACTACATAGCTCAACCTTCGGCGAGTGAAAAAATTATCTCCTCGCCAACTTGGCGAATAACTTGTTATGTCTGGTAGCCAAATGGCTAAGGAAAAAATAATCAAATTTCGACCACTGGACTAGTTCCTGAGAAATCCCGATAACAGTTTCATGGGGAAATCCAATATGACCGCCTGGTGGCCATATTGGATTTTCGAATCAGACCAGAACAGGTATCTCGCACAACTAGATCCCAAGGGGAACCTGTGTACCAAGTTTAAGAAAAATCTATTAAGTAGTTCCCGAGAAATCGCGATAACAAAGTTTCATGGAGAAATCCAAGATGGCCGCCTCATGGCCATATCGGATTTTTCAAATCGGACCAGAAAAGGCATCTTGCACAACTAGACCCCAAGGCAAACCTGTGTACCAAATTTGAGAAAGATCCATACAGTAGTTCCTGAGAAATCGCGATAACAAGAATTGTTTACGGACGGACAGACGACGGACGGACGGATGGACGGACGGACGACGCACCACGGACGAAAAACGATTTGAACAGCACCAGATGGGCTAATAACAGGGCAAAATATTCCGAGCAATGTACGTGGAGACCGAATTAGAACACACATGGTGCGAGATCGCATCTGACAGAACCAGTATTACATTAAAATTTATCTTCATTTAGGTTCTTACTGCTGCAGATTTGCCATGAAATGCCAACTGACATTAATAATTTGGAGAACTGCTACAATCTGTTCATCATAAACGCTGTAAAAACGGTAAAAGTTGTAAGCCTTTCTAGTCTAGAATGCGCCTTTTTCACATTGAAGCTCGCGGCAAAGGGAGGCCAATCTGCATTAGATAAAAACAACATCCAGCTGACCAACGTCTTGAATGAATTTTCTTTGTTACTCGATTGGACCCTCTAATTAATTTCAGGTGAACAGCGGATCGGACTTATTCCTCCTCTTTAGAACCTTTCCCAACTTCCGGTTGCATATTTCAAACGGCGCTTTTGTGTTCAAATCACAATCTATTTTGAGCCTCTTTCAGTAGCAATGTGAAGACTATGTTTGTGTGCCGATTGTTGCGCAACCTGATAAATTGCAATCTGTTGAAAAAGCCGGAACCATATAGCCATGGATCGAAATGCAACGGAAATGCAATCATATTTTTCTTCAAAGGTGTTTCGAGCGGGCCGAAGTAAACATCCGGCTGACCAACGTTTCTTACTCGATCGGACTCTCTAATTAATTTCACGTGAACAGCTAATCGGAGTTATTCCTCCTCTTCTGCACCTTTCCCAACTTCCGGTTGCATATTATTTTGTATTCAAACCACAATCTATGTTTAGCCTCTTTTAGAAGCAATGTCAAGACTATGTTTGTGCGCCGATTGTTGTGCAACCTGACAAATTGCAATCAGTTGAAAGAGCCGGAACCATATAGCCATGGACCGAAATGCAACGGAAATTTTCTTCAGATGTATTTCGAGCGGGCTGAAGTAAACAATATCATAAGGGCTGATATTTATAGGACGAACTGTAGAAATCTTTCTTTCTAAAACCTAGTAAATCGTCTGCAATCTCTGAAACATTTTATGGACCCGCTCTTCCGCTTTCACGGGTGAAAAGATGAGGCTAAAATTTGCAGTTTTGATGGGATTTCACGTTTTAAGCTCAGTGCATGTGGAACCTCTTTTACCAGTTTTGATCATTTGACATGTTGTACGCTTAGATGGTAAATGCTATCATGCTCTCGTGGCTTCCCTGTTTACGTGAGTACCTTTATTTATTTGTTATCACACTTCTTTTTTTAACTTATCAGTCCTAATTTTAGTTACGGTGATCATTTGACTTGCCGTGCAGGTGAGTTTCACATACCACCGTGTTACTTGGGCTTCCCTCTTTATGCGAGTACCTTTTTTGTTGTTGCTGTTTATCTGTAAACCTACTCTTAATCCGATGGATATTTATCAGTGGTACTGGTGTCGAAGTAGTCCAATACAATGGGTGACTGACAGTCTTTCTTTTATTATTTGGATGTTCGATTGGGCTGTACAGTCCCATTGGGTTTGAAGCGAAGTCCAGGTGCAGAAATCTGGATCCAGAACGACCTTCGAAAATGATGAGATTTTGAGAAAATAAAGTACTGACAACGACACTCACCAGTATAAATGAATTGCTGATGTTTCAGCGCACGAAATAACACCACCCACACATCTGGAACACTCTAAGTAAAGTTCCACGGAGACGACAAGCTTTCACATTATCGCAGCTCACAAAAAATTGTGTAAGATGGCGGCTACTTATTTACAATACGGCTCCGTAAAGCATTCTGGGCAGTCACGGGATGTACGCGAAGCTATGGTTGGTCATCCCTGCCACAATTCGTCATTTTATACCATGGTATAAAATATTTACAGGATGCCCGTAAATAATATATACCATGGCATAAAATGCCAAGCCTACCATCATTCGTATTTACAGGATGCCTGTAATTATTTTGTACCATGGTATAAAATGCCAAGCTTTCCATAATTCTTATTTACAGGATGCCTGTAATTATTTTGTACCATGGTATAAAATCGCCAAGCCTACCACAATTCGAATTATAGGATACCTGTAAAAATATATACCATGGTATAAAATGCCAAGCCTACCATAATTCGTATGTACAGGATGCCTGTAATTATTTTGTACCATTGTATAAAATCGCCAAGTCTGCCATAATTCGTATTTACAGGATGCTTGTAATTCATTTAGCCGTAAGTCGTAAATTTACGCCTTCTTATTATTTCCACCAATGATATGCGCTTTTACAAATTTGATGCTGGGCTTTACCCTCCTCATGTGACTATATGTCTACGCTTGTTACAAGTTTACTCATTGTCAAATTTAATATTCTTGATAAGACATCGAGTGGTTTATGACTTACGGCTAAATGATTTTGTACCATGGTACAAAATAATTACAGGCATCCTGTAAATACGAATTACGGCAGGCTTGGCATTATATACCATAGTACAAAATAATTACAGGCATCCTGTAAATACGAATTATGGCAGGCTTGCCATTTTATACCATGGTATATATTATTTACAGGCATCCTGTAAATGGCGAATTGTGGCAGGGATGGTCAAACATACGAAGCTTGTATGAACGAATGGATCTTCCAAGAATTACGTAAAAGCCAGTACGAACTTTCCACAGGCACTTATTGTATCGTATTGCATAATACATGGGTCCGCTCCTAGCGATAATTTGATAAGACCCCGTATTTCAAAGTATCATGTGATCAACACGTATCGGTGTGGGTCTGCAGTAGTCCAGTATAACGTGACACCAGGCTTTCTTTTTTAATATGTTGTTGTTTACTGACAAGCCAGTCCAGTATAACGTGACACCAGGCTTTCTTTTTCAATATGTTGTTGTTTACTGACAAGCCAGGCTTGTCAGTAAACAACAACATATTAAAAAAGAAAGCCTATACTGGACGTTATACTGGACTAGGTCTGCAGACACTTCCTTGCTCGCTCCATCAACGAAGGACGCCTAACTTTTTTACACAGATCGGACAACATTTATGTTCCGGTGGTTTAATCGAAGGCTGATAGATGCCCAGAGTCTGCCATTTTGTGGAGCTAAGCTGCAGAAAATCATTCAAACTGGTCAGTAATCATGTCAGTGTTTTACTGCATCATAATTTGACAATATTAGTGGTCCGGAGCTCTGCCTCTGGAAACAAGATGGCAGGCTATGTGACTGTGATACGGACCAGTCGACATCAACATATTAAAGGAGAACGTATTCCAGTCACATCATATTGGACTAGTGTGGAAACTGTACGGTACCTTTCATTCTTTGTTTATTTGTTATTGCATGGAGAAAAAAAATAAAATAAATGTACGTCCTATCTAAATAGCCGTACAAGTTAGACGTGTATACTTACTTACTTGCAGTAGACGTTCAATGTGTGCATCTTCGAGATACGTGATAATAAGACAGGATTGTCTGTATGGTCTGATCATCGAATTCATCGAATCCCTTCTTCTCGCTTTGCTGAACACTGACTGCGCGCGGTAAACGATGATTGTAGGCCTACCGGTAATTCAAATATGTCACCCAAAACTGGAGTGGAGCTATACGCCCTTCCGTACATAAAATACAAGTTTACCACGGCGTTCTTACCTTCACCTCTGTGCCATGGTTCTAGGTTCCCCCTTCTACATTCAGTATAAATGCCTATCCGCTAATGTAGGCATATTCAATCCAATTCAATTTATTCGCACATTACCGGTACGCTCTTATGATATCCGTGATGCCACGCATATGAAACCTTTAACATACCCTTTTGGATTGATGCTTCAGTTCAACTTTAATACAAGTACATCTCGTACACCTCACATTATCCCAGGGTTTCGACTTTGAATTCTGCACACCAGTTGCATTAGTCGATCCTGGTTCGGATAATGCAGCCGATAATAACTTTAAAAGATGTATTTAACGCGCGCATTGATTTGTTGTAAACGATTTCGAGTACAGAAAAGAATGAGAGTTGATCTGTTGTCACAAGAAAAGGGAATATTGGTGATTAAGGTAGAAATAACTATGGCCGACATCCTGATTTTGTTGTAATGTTATAATCGGTAAAATCAGTACGATCATATACAAGATCAACCACCTCGCTGGGGGTCTAATAACACGTGGTATGGAGCCTGTGAAATGGAGCATGCGCTGTGGGGAGGTTGATGGCACCAGACCACTATTAATTCCGTTACTTGTTATGTATTAGCGTTAAAAATCGGCAAAAATCCAGAAAATTCACAACGCATAAATCCATCTGGCATGTCAATATTTACCTTGTGGGACATTACCAGTGAAAGTCTTGACAGATGTTGACCATGGAAATTTCAAATTCCCGCCACTGACAGCTGATTGGTGCTACAGAATGTCATTCAATTTGTAAACAGAGAGCCTTCTCACCCTTCACTGATCATGTCTCCATCCACCATGCTTTTCCCAAAGTGGCCCAAATCAACACCAGGAAGTACAGTTTCAAGCCTCATCTGCAAGTTGAAATATCAGATGTATCAGAAATGCTGAAAAATCGCAGCTCGTAAAATCCATAAAGATCTGCTCTCAAATTTCTAAACAATGTAGGTCGTGGGTACTGACCCGGAAGTGATTAATTGTAGTCTGATGCCTGTCAGAGATGGAACCATTGTTAAAATAAGGAATTCTGTCATCTGAACAAACCATACCCATCCCCAAACTATCTTGAGAAGGCACAGATACAACAACTATGCACAGATAGAGATTTTACAGCCTATATACCAAGGGTACCCCCTTTATAATTTGCCCTCAGTTTGCCCCATATGACTTAAGACTGAGGTACAAGTAAAAAGTACAATATCTCACTAACCCGTACATATTTTTCCATCTGGTAAAAAGCACCAAGTCGACAATCCTTCTGCCTATAAAAGGAAGTATAAAGCATTAACTAGATATGTTGAACACTATTTTAAATTATTTTTTTATTATTTTAATTCATTTTTTATGAAATTTTTGAAATTAAAATTTAAAAATAAAGAAAAATTAAATTCAAAACGCGACAAAACATAATTTGTTTACAAGCTGCTCATTTAGACTACAATTGGTAAAAATTTCCTTCATGGCAGTGGTTAACTTCCCCATGTAATCAGTGGGTCATCCCAGTAGTCTATCAAATATGATTAAAATCTGATGTTGATACAAAGAACAAAGACCTGTTTAATCCTGTAATAAGTGACAGCAATATACACAAATGTGTACACAACACATACATGTACCAAAATATAACACAGAGGTGTTTATGGTACACACAACTCCCATATAGAGAATATATGTCAGTTCAATTGAATGGATCTACATCTCATCAAGATCTTGCTGGCAGTAATTAGAAAGATGCACATATTACTTGTAAACAGTTATTATTACTGAGAAAACTCCTAAATAACATTGAGGAATATATTCTGTGTCAGATTTCAAGTTCATGAATGCAATGTCTGCAAACAGGCAACACTTGTCAAAACACAACATAGAAGAAAAAAAGGAATAAAATTCAATGACAACATATCTGATGGTCATTTGCTGATCTCTACTACATTAAAGTGAACGTAAAGGCTGAGGCAACATGCACTCTGTGGGAAAGAGCTACATTGAAATACTGAAATAGCAGCAACAAATATATAGCCGAGCTCTCCACCACCGCAATTACAATTCGTGCTACAGCGATGCCAAAACAAAGTGATACTACGTCACAGGAAAATATCACGTGCTCCGTACAAGCGTTTTCATTGGCGCAAGGCTAATGAATAAACTGATATGGCCGACTCCAGTCGCTCGTTGCATCAGTCAATAATTCCCGTGTTTGGAATTTTTTGTTTGGAAGGGAAAAAATCACAAAAAATATTTGTTGCTGCCAAATGATACTTTTAATATAGTTCTTCCACGCAGTGCGTGTGTTGTCGCAGCCTTTACGTTCACTTTAACAACCATGAAAGATGAGGACAGCTGGAAGTTGCCTCACTTAAACTGTTAACTGTTTGGTGAAACATTAAAGTGGCAACTTACAGAGAGCAAGGCCTATCTTCCAACAGAGATGGAGGCCATACCTCTGAGTCACACTGTGCGAAATTCCCAGAGAAACTATTTGATGTGTGTGTGTGGGGTGGGTGGGGGAGGGAGGGGGGAGGGCTTGCTACCCACAAGATCTCTGATATGAATATGAAATAAAATTACAAACTTATAATCCTGGAGATAGTGGAAATGGAATGAAGAGAAAGTATTTGCTATGATGCATATGTGACTGACAATAGACACACAAAAAAACCCCATCAACAGTCAGATTAATTGTTGACTCAGTTAATCAGATTTTATTTGTCTCATTAAAGTTACACATGCAAAAGGCATTTTGGAAATTCTTTGTGTGTGGAACAAACATCTGAGTTTTTACAGGTGATATGATTATTATTAATTTCATGTGGTTTTAGACTGATATAAAGTGAATTTATGCATAAATGATTGAAGCATTGAAGATTTGAACTGAGGTCTAGATTTTGAAAAAGCATGTAATTGTATCTATGTGAATTTCCTTTCTTCCATTTACATTTTATTGTATCTTGAAAGTTAATGTGCTCATAATTACCAGCTGTGTTAAGTGAACCTCGTCATATTTGGCATTGACTATTTGGCCCTAGTACTGACAAATCAGTCATTTTTTGCCTATATTTGCTCCAAAAGGTCTCAGTTTTGTCGCAGAAATGGCATAACAATACAAGAGATGTTACCCAGCATTATCAGTATGATGTTTATTCAAACTACATTTAGCAAGAAAAAAAAATAATTTTAATAATTAAAAAATTGATTAAAATTAATTAGAAAAATTATTTTATTTTATTAATAATTTAATAACATAAATTTGAAACAAACCCAATATTTGTACATTGTTCATGAGTCAGCCTGGAAAAAAATGGGCTGATCAAGTCAAAACTGTAGCCGCAGTGACGATTTAAAGTTCTCTGGTCAAATGTGAAAATGACACCTGACAGGCACCAGACCACTATTAATTCCGTTACTCGTTATGTATTAGCGTTAAAAATCGGCAAAAATCCAGAAAATTCACAACGCATAAATTCATCTGGTATGTCAATATTTACCTTGTGGGACATTACCAGTTGACAGATGTTGACCATGGAAATTTCAAATTCCCGCCACTGACAGCTGATTGGTGCTACAGAATGTCATTCAATTTGTAAACAGGGAGCCTTCTCACCCTTCACTGATCATGTCTCCATCCACCATGCTTTTCCCAAAGTGGCCCAAATCAACACCAGGAAGTACAGTTTCAAGCCTCATCCGCAAGTTGAAATATCAGATGTATCAGAAATGCTGAAAAATCGCAGCTCATAAAATCCATAAAGATCTGCTCTCAAATTTCTAAACAATGTAGGTCGTGAGTAGTAGGGTCTACGGATTTCAACGCGCATTTTCCAGGGAGGTAACTCTTGATTCCCCTTTCTCCCGCCAGGGGGCGCCACCAGTCCCGTATGACGTCACTTCCGGTCTGGGTGAATGGGGCGTGACCTGTGAACATGATAGGATATGTACTGACCTGTCTGTGGGGTTTTTCCACAATGTCGTTCACCTCCGTGTCTTTTCGGTGACGTCCGTGTCTTTTCGGTGAGGTCCGCCATCTTCAGAACATGATAGGACATGTACTGACCTGTCTGTGAGGTTTTCCCTACAATGTCGTTCACCTTCGTGTTTTTTCGGTGAGGTGCGAAGGGTACGTCCGTGTCTTTTCGGTGAGGTCCGTGGGAACATGATGTACTGACCTGTCTGGGTTTTTTCCCGCCAGAATTTCGTTCTCGTCTGCTTGGGGTTGTCACGTGCCGAACACCTGGCTCCCCGAATTGCAACATTGTTGCACGTTCGCTACAATGTTGCGGCGACCGTGAACACCTGATCTGGCGTCTGCGTGAGTGAGCTCACGTGCCGAACACCTGGCTCCCCGAGATCAAGGCATGTCCAGACTTGTTCTGGGTTGTACAGTTCTGCCATGCAGAGAACGGGTACTAGGAATGCATATTAAATCTATAGACAAAGTGTATGGAAATAGACGTTTTGGGGTCTAGGTGGGCCACTAGTGGGTCGGTGGAGTCGTATGAGGTATCAATGTGGGGTTGAAATATTGTCATTCTGCGCAAGCGCGGTAGACAAAGGGCATGGAAATAGACGTTTTGAGGTCTAGGTGGGCCACTAATGGTCCGATGGGGTCGAGTGAGGTATCAATGTGAAGCCTATGTGAGGGAGCATCCGATGGGCTCGGTGTAGGGTTGGGATCTCGTCATTCTGCGCATGCGCGATAGACAAAGGGCATGGAAATAGCCGATTTGGGGTCTAGGTGGGCCACTAGTGGGTCGATGGAGTCGTATGAGGTATCAATGTGAAGCATTTGTGAAGGCGCATCTGATGGGCTGGGTGTGGGATTGAAATATTGTCATTCTGCGCATGCGCGGTAGACAAAGGGCATGGAAATAGACGTTTTGGGGTCTAGGTGGGCCACTAATGGTCCGATGGGGTCGAGTGAGGTATCAATGTGAAGCCTATGTGAGGGAGCATCCGATGGGCTGGGTGTGGGGTTGGAATCTCGTCATTCTGCGCATGCGCGGTAAACAAAGTGCAAGGAAATAGCAGTTTTGGGGTCTAGGTGGGCCACTAGTGGGTCGATGGAGTCGTATGAGGTATCAATGTGAAGCATTCGTGAAGGCGCATCCGACGGCCTGGGTCTGGGGTTGAAATATCGTCATTCTGCGCATGCGCGGTAGACAAAGGGTATGGAAATAGCCGTTTTGGGGTCTAGGTGGGCCACTAATGGACCGATGGGGTCGAGTGAGGTATCAATGTGAAGCCTATGTGAGGGGCATCCCACTGGGTGGATGTGGGGTCGGAATATCGTCATTCTGCGCATGCGCAATAGACAAAGGGTATGAAAATAGACGTTTTGGGATCTAGGTGAGCCACTAATGAGCCGATGGAGTTGAGTGAGGTATCAATGTGAAGCATATGTGAGGGGGCATCCGATTGGACTAGTGTCTCGGCCGTTGCCAACATTCTGCGCATGCGCAGACAGGGAATTCTGGGAAAAGGGTATGGAAATAGACGTGTTGCGGTCTAGGCGAGCCCCTAGTGGTCCGATGGTGTCGTCTGAGGTCTTATTTTGAAGCTCTCGTGGAGGAGCATCCGACTGGACTCATGGTTTGTCCGTGTTCAAGAGTCTGCGCATGCGTAGTCTGGCCGTAGTATAGAAAGCAGGCATTTTGGGGGTGCGTGGCAGTGTGTTTGACCCACCAGTATGGGTCCGTGTTTGTGGTTGGGTGGTGTGGGTTGTGACGTCACTTCCGGGTTTCACTAAAACTACCTCCGAACCCAGAAGAGTTCCAATTTTCCCGGTACACGTAGGGTCCGGATTTTCAACATCCAAGATTTCCCCGGCCCGGCCCGCCCCGGCCCGCCCCGGCCGCAGCGCGCGCGCGCGCGGATTATCCGGCCGCAGCGCGCGCGCGCGCGCTATCCGGCCGCACGCGCGCGCGCGTCATCACCGGAAGTGCGCGAATGAATGTCGGGTCAAAGGTCACATCCAGGTCCAAAGGTCAAAGGTCTCCCTTTCGGCAAGGTTCGGCAACAATGTTGCGGCATCGATATACAGAGCTTGAACCCAAAAAAGGGATTGTAAATTAACCTGGGAAGGATGGGCAGTTCCATTTGGACCAATCAGCGGTCGAGAAAAAGAGCCAATGAGCGATCGATAAAAGAACCAATGGACGGGTACTAGAATTTCGCTCACGTCTGCGCGTACATCCGCAGATGTTTTCGCCTACGTCCGCGCCTACATCCGGGTACTTCTATGTAGGTATATAAAAGTGGGAGTGTTTAGGGCATTGCTGCATTCATTGTCCTGCCGATCGGAGCTACCTGACCAGCCTGCCTGACCAGCCTGAGCCCATCTGACGAGAGGAGCTACTTGCCTGAGCCTCACCAGCCTGAGCCTGCCTCACCGGAGCTATACCATGAGACGTGGAGAAGATTTTCCAGGGGATCCAAGAGCGCCTCCGGCGTTGTAATCTTTGTTGTTGTTGTTGCTCTTCTTTTTTGGACTAACCCATCAGAATAGTACGTATCACGGACTACACCCGACGTCTAGGCGCGCATGTGTGACATGGTCTATAAAACACGTCTCTCTGGATCCTACACCTCCATTCCTACGGTTTCAGAGCCATGACGGACACCCGTCCCTATTCGACTCGCATTTTACAGCATGCGACCGTGGTTAATTCACTCACGGGTTACCGAGCAGTGGTTCGGTCCATGTTTTCAGATGGCGACGACAACGAGGGGCGACGCCAGATCCTGAACGAGTTCACAGAAGCGGTCCTCGACAGAGTGCACTCGATGGAGAGGTGTGCCATCACTCACCACTACTGGACTATGGCAGCCATACTTGATGCTCGGGCTATGGACCACGAGCGCTCACGCCGGAATCAGCAACGACTGGTTGGCCTAGTCATGGTCTGTGCCCTATTGACCCTGGCGCTGTGGCATTGACAGTGGGACCTGACTATAAATACGAGGGTCAGACACAGTGTGCGTCATTCACCGATCGTCATTGGGTCAACCATGTCACCAGTTCTACGAGCCATCCTTCCCCTTACACCCCGGGTGGGGTTACACGTCTATGAAGATAAAGTCACCCTCGTGGAAGGCCGCGGAGATGTTTGCTGATCGCGCACTGAGACCGTATCGAATACGGTTACGCTACACCGTGACGGCTGGACCAAGTTTAAACGGGTGTTGAGCGGCGAGCTCGACGACACCTCATTCACATAGACAATGCCATCTACGTACACCGTGGACCGTTCTTCCCACGCCTGGGCCGCTACCAAGACCCTACGCGAGGCTTCACCCTAGACCCCGATCTGTGGACAGCCTTCGAGAAAGTGGTGCCCATCGTGGACCAGCTGTTTACACCGGACGAGCGGTCATCAAAGGAGTTGGAGCGGGCTCGTGCCCTGAGTGAAGCGGCGGCATAACCCAATGAACAAATGTCTAGCAATGAACCAGACGACGATGCCATTGATTACCCGGCTAGACTTTGACCACCCGATCCTTTGATCTCACGGGGTTCTCCCTGTAAATACGAGAGACAGTCAAATCTGGTACCATTCACGTACTGACCATGACGGAGCATATAATACTGGCGTATCTCAGCTTGACACCCGAGGTTTTCCTGCACGTTTATGCGGATACGGTCGATATCATGGAGGAGGTGGGAGACATCTGTGATGCGGACCCTACACAACCGTGCCCGGCCCACATTCGTCTGTCCCGGGAGGGCTGGACCAAATTCAAACGGGTGTTGTCTGGTGAACACGATGTGTACATCCGACGCGCCCTTTCTTTGCTCAATTGGTTCGGCTTGATTGGGGTACAGTGCATTTTATCCTTCACCCTGATCTATGGTCTGCATTGGAAGATGCCGTGGTAGATGTGGATCATGGCGGAGACGGATGCGCGGGTCACCCAACTCTTTACCAAAGGTAGCCATCATCGACGGCTCAGCATCATCTACATTGTGCAGAATCTGTTCAGTAAAAACAAAGAACATCGGAACATCAGCTTAAATGCCCACTATCTAGTGGTCTTCAAAAACCCGAGACACCACTCAACTGCTGCACCTGGCGAGACAGATGTATCCCGGCCGCACACCCTTTGCGTTGGAAGCCTTTAAAGATGCGACAACCCCTCAGCACGGGTATATGCTCTTCGACTTCAAGCAAGCCACCCCCGACCACCTTCGACTACGGACCGGCATCTTTCCCGGAGAGACCCACCACGTGTACATGCACAAATAATGTAAACACACCCACAGTGGCTCCCTCAGCTGGGGTGTGTGTGTTTGATGATGGGGATAATAAAAAGAATTAATACCACAGCATGGTTGACTTTGTCTCTGTTCTCTGAAGTAGATAAAAAGAGCAGAGTTGTGGGTTCTAGCATTAGTTGTACATGATGTCTGCGCGAGTACGGAAGCACGCTCCGACGCTCCGTGTATTGAAGACGGCCCCACCCGAGTTGGTCCGAACCATTGTACGCGGTGCGGACCCTGACCATGTACGCTGTCTGTGCGAGATCGGGTACAACCTGTTAAAAGGCAACGTACCACTGACTCCGGCTCAGAAGACCAAGTTGGCCAAGCATAAGACAGGTCTCCGAACCCTAGTACAGAAGTGAGTCCCTCAAACACAAAAGAAAAAGGTGTTACAGAAAGGCGGCTCTCTCGGGGCCATCTTAGCACCGTTGGCCGCTTCCGTGTTGGGTCCAGTATTGTGTGGACTCTTCGGCCGACAATGAACCACACGAACAAAATGGTCCTCGTCGAACCACGGTTCCTTCAAAACCTCAAATCGCCCTACCCTGTCCCACCTACGGTGAAGACCATAAACACGCTCGATGGAGAGATGCAACAGATCTTACAGAGACCGGGGTTAAGCGACAGTGAGAAAGTACAACGGTACAATGAGACGCTTCAGCGGTACATGACGTTCATGGACCAATACAAAACCCTCTCTACCCCACCACCACCACCACCACCACCACCACGTGACACACCGCCGACCTCAGCATCGCTCCAACAGTCGCCATTACCAGGGGTACCACCCACAGCCCCACAGTGGGTGGAAGACGAAGTGCTGAAGAGTGTACCTGCATCGTTCAAGAAACAAGCTGGCCTGGTATTACAACGGATGAAACACAATCCTAACATGACTTGGAATGATAAAGGCGAACTCCTGGTACAGAATCAGGTGGTCCCCGGGACCCACATGACGGATTTAGTGAATGACCTGATGCGTCAACGCAGGTCGCACACGGATCCTCGAGGATGGGAGGTCTTCGCTCAAGGCTTGAAAGAGATGCATGTACCACAGGAATTGGTGGGGAATCCCCACCGCTGGACCTTTATGCAGCGGACCCAGCAATCGCCGAGTGGCCCACTACCTTCTTGGGAAGCCGAATGGGAACCGGAGTCACCCCACAAAACACCAGCACCACAACGGGCACCTTCTTTTCAGACCTTTAAAAAACCACCCTTGATCAGGACACCCCACGTCTCCAAAGCCGTGACACGTAGCAAGTCACCGCGACGAACACGACGCCGGACACAACCACCCAAGGCCTGGAACACCTATTAAAACCAACAGCAGCAGCAGGACAGTTCAGTCGCCATGTTTTACCTCACCCTACCCAGTAACAGTTCGCTGGATGTTTTCCTGACAACACCTTGGGCAAGTACGTCACCCAGTTACCTTGCATTTACCTGGACGATGGGAATGTGGCCGCGTGGATATCCAATACCCTTACTCGTGGCACAACGTGCGAGCCAATGAAGTGTGGTACGAGGTGACCTACGAAGGCAAAAACACCCGACTCACCCTCCCCGAAGGCCAATACGATACCCCCAAGGAGTTCATGCAGGGGCTGACAAGACTGTTGCATTATAAGGCTCTACGGGAGGTCACGAATGTTTCAAAACCCATCAAATCCTTTCCCTTCAAGAATCACGTGGACTTCGATTACAACGCACACAACGGCAAGGCACAGACCCTCCTCACCGCCAACGTCAGTGTCGTACTGAGTCCTATCCTACAGCAAATGCTGGGTCTCGCTCACGCGACCTACACGGGTCCATCCGAGGACCATGGCCAGACCCCGATGGATATGAAGTCGGGTATGTACGGACTCTACGTCTACTCGGACGTAGTCGACAACCACATCGTGGGCGATATCAACACACCTCTGTTACGGGTGGTCCCCATTAAAAAGACGTATGGAGATCAAGTCACCCACAGTTTCACCCACATGCTCTACCTACTCTTACGACAAACCGACATCAACACTATCACGGTGGATATAAGAGATGACACGGGACGACCGGTGGCATTCGAACGAGGGAAAGTGGTACACTTCATTTCCGACAAGCACGTGCTCCCCACTTTGTATAATGAAGGTGCCTTACGAGTGCGATGCACGTAGCTATATGGACTATTATGATCAAGAGGCCGGAGGTGGCTTTCTGGTCTTTAGCGGTGCACGCATGCAACGAAGACATGGGCTGGGGAACATACTCGGGAGCATCGTCAAAGCGTTCTTACCCTTGGTGACGTGTGGAGTAAAAGCAATCGCCAAAAAAGCGGTACGCAGTGGACTGCAAGTGGCCGGTGATGTCTTGGTGGGTACGGCACCCAAAGAAGCCTTGAAACGGCGGGCCAAAGAAGCGGGAAGCGTCTTGGTCGCGAAAGCACAACGCACCGTAGGGAATAAAAGACCTGCACCACCGAGACCACGCACCAGTCGACGACCGACCCAGCGACGACGCACATCGAAGACCCAGGATATCTTTTCTTAACCATTTCCTTGATCCACGCAGAGTCCTGCCCCTCCACCAACAGTGAATTTGATTTGTGGACCGTGCCGCCCACACAAACCAGTGCCGAATAAAAGGATTATGGGTGGAGCATCTCCCGCTCTCCAGCATCAACGAAGCAGGGCCCATCGAGTTCACCATCAGTAATGCGGATACGGCCTATGTGGATTTAGCCCATACATACTTGTATGTGAAAGCCAAGGTCGTCAATGGGGATGGCTCCAGAATCATCCAAGCTGCAACGGTGGGCCCGACTCGATGTTTCAATAGGTGGATATATTTCTCAGCGACAAACTCATCAGTGACTCGACCAACACGTACCCCTATCGAGCCTACATCGAGACACTGTTGTCGTATGGACGAGAGGCTAAAAAATCTCAGCTGACAGCCGCTTTATTCTACCAGGACACAGCCGAGCACATGGACACGGTGGACAATGAAGGATATAACAAACGGAAGGCTTTCACTGCGAACGGCGCCTCGGTGGATCTCATGGGTCGACTGCACGCAGACATTTTCATGCAAGACCGGTACCTCTTGAACAAGATCCCCATCAAAATCCGACTGATACGGGCGCCTCCGACCTTCGCATTGATGGCCACTAACGTAGACGGGCATGCAGCTGACTATAAGATTGTCATCCAAGACGCAGTTCTGTATGTCCGAAAAGTGAAACCGAATTCAGCCGTTCAATTGGGACACATGCAAGCCTTGGAAACAAAACCAGCCCAGTACCCTATCCGACGTGTACAAACCAAAGTGTTCTCTGTGCCTGCTGGAAATATGAGCACCAACAAAGAAAACCTGTTCCTGGGGGAACTACCCAAGCGATTGATCTTGGCCTGTGTGGAAAATACCAGTTTCAGCGGAGCCTACCCAGAGAATCCGCTTGACTTTAAACATTTTGGCATCAATTTTGTGGCCCTGCGTGTGGATGGACAACAGGTCCCAGCCACGGGCTTAACACCGAACTTTGGGCGCAGGAATTTCATTCGAGCCTATCAGAGCCTGTTTACAGCCACCGGTCAAATCAACCAGGACGAAGGGAATATGATCAGTCGGGAGCACTACGCGAACGGATACACGTTGTTCTGTTTCGATCTGACCCCCACCTTAGAGAACGACCATCAGCTGGCCCTCGCCAAGCAAGGCAATTTACAGTTGGAAATCCACTTTGCACGAGCCCTCCGGAGCACCGTCAATGTGATCTGCTACGCCGAGTTTGACAACATCATTCAAGTGGACAAGGCGCGCAACGTCCTGTGTGACTTCTCCACCTAACATGGATACAGACCAGATAACCACCGTGCTGGAGAATGACCCAGAGACACGTATGGTCTTTCAAGGGGTGTTCCCATTAGACCGTATGTTTCCTGCTGCTTACGTTCTCAACACGGACCCGATGGATCGGCCCGGTGAACATTGGTTGGGCGTGTACTTGACAGAAGCGCAGGGCGAATACTTTGACCCATACGGCCTGCCACCCCTCCACCCCGATTTAACAGACTTCATGGATCAAGGCACAGAGACGTGGTGTTGGAACAGTCAAACGTTGCAAAGCCTGAGCAGTAGCGTGTGCGGACAATATTGCTTGTTTTACCTGTACCATCGATGCCGGGGCAGAACCGTATCTACCATCGTACAGATGTTTGACGAGTACCCCAAGGCCGAGGACCGCGATGTACTCGTATATGACTGGGCCGTCCATCATTTCAATGTACAAGCCCCGTTCTGGGCTTGAATTCTTTCAATGTACACAAGCCCCCTGTTCTGGGCTTCAGTTCTTTCAATGTACAAGCCCCCTGTTCTGGGCTTCAGTTTTCACTTGGTTGTTCTCACGTTGTTGTTGTTGTTACTGAATAAAAAACAAAATGAGATCTCACCAAAAAACCCTGTCTTGTGTGTTTTCTATATGAGCATAATGCATGAAACTGGCTTTGAACACCGTATTAGCCAATCAGTGGCCTAGAATGGGGCCAAAGGTAACCCATCAAAGTCCAGAAAACTTTACCTGGGTGTACAAGAACCCGGATGTAGGCGCGGACGTAGGCGAAAGCATCCTAGTACCCGGATGTAGGCGCAGACGTGAGCGAAATTCTAGTACCCGTCCATTGGTTCTTTTATCAATCGCTCATTGGCTCTTTTTCTCGACCGCTGATTGGTCCAAATGGAACTGCCCATCCTTCCCAGGTTAATTTACAATCCCCTTTTTGGGTTCAAGCTCTGTATATCGATGCCGCAACATTGTTGCCGAACCTTGCCGAAAGGGAGACCTTTGACCTTTGGACCTGGATGTGACCTTTGACCCGACATTCATCTGCGCACTTCCGGTGATGACGCGCGCGCGCGCTGCGGCCGGGGCGGGCCGAGCCGGGCCGGGCCGGGGAAATCTTGGATGTTGAAAATCCGGACCCTACGTGTACGGGAATAATTGGAACTCTTCTGGGTTCGGAGGTAGTTTTAGTGAAACCCGGAAGTGACGTCACAACCCACACCACCCAACCACAAACACGGACCCATAATGGTGGGTCAAACACACTGCCACGCACCCCCAAAATTGCTGCTTTCTATACTACGGCCAGACTACGCATGCGCAGACTCTTGAACACGGACAAACCATGAGTCCAGTCGGATGCTCCTCAACGAGCGCTTCAAAATAAGACCTCAGACGACACCATCGGACCACTAGGGGCTCACCTAGACCGCAACACGTCTATTTCCATACCCTTTTCCCAGAATTCCCTGTCTGCGCATGCGCAGAATGTTGACAACGGCCGAGACACTAGTCCAATCGGATGCCCCCTCACATATGCTTCACATTGATACCTCATTCAACTCCATCGGCTCATTAGTGGCTCACCTAGATCCCAAAACGTCTATTTTCATACCCTTTGTCTATTGCGCATGCGCAGAATGACGATATTCCGACCCCACATCCACCCAGTGGGATGCCCGCTCACATAGGCTTCACATTGATACCTCACTCGACCCCATCGCTCCATTAGTGGCCCACCTAGACCCAAAAACGGCTATTTCCATACACTTTGTCTACCGCGCATGCGTAGAATACGATATTTCAACCCCAGACCCAGCCCGTCGGATGCGCCTTCACGAATGCTTCACATTGATACCTCATACGACTCCATCGACCCACTAGTGGGCCACCTAGACCCCAAAACGGCTATTTCCATGCCCTTTGTCTACCGCGCATGCGCAGAATGACGAGATTCCAACCCCACACCCACCCCATCGGATGCTCCCTCACATAGGCTTCACATTGATACCTCACTCGACCCCATCGGACCATTAGTGGCCCACCTATACCCCAAAACGTCTATTCACAGCCTGTTCTGATTGTGCCTGATTCTGAAAGAAGCCGCACAATTAATGACCAATTGACACATATATCTGTGATTTGATCCACATGTCGGGTACACAAAATTTCTAGACTCAGACAATTACTGAAGAAGTAAAACAAATATTTAAAAATACTTTCCAAATCAATTTTCATATCTAACATAGTCTTTGTTGTAGAACATACTATACAGAATTTTCTTAACAGCTTTTCAATATTGTGTGTTTAATAGTTATGTACTTCTGCTGGCAGTCACAAGAACCATTTTGTAATTATATTCTTCAGTTTACATTGTTTGTTCAAAGAGGTGTCATATTCACATTCAGCAAGGTTTGGAGAACATTTTGGTATATGGTATTGACCATCAACTGTATTGCCTATGTAGTAATCAGATCACTTGTGATTCTATACAAAAAGGTAGTTGAAGTTGAACATATGTCACCCCCATAAGGTTACTGTATCGGGTCCCAGTTGCGTACGTGTACGTATCACAATTTTGCTTAATTACAGGGCAGTGGTTTTTTGTATCCATACAAACTATACATTTTCTGAAAGCCCTTGATTCAAGGACTTTAGATAAATAAATAACTTTCTCGAATTTATTACAAGAATCGATTTATTTAAAGATAAATGATGTCATTTAGAAAAGTATAGTCCTCAAAATGAAGCGCTAATAACTCCCTCAGTTTTCATCGAACAAACTTGCTTTTTTGGAAAAATGAACTTTACGATTTGAATAAAAATAAGTTGCCTCAGTTTTTTTAGTTAGGGCCTAGAAGTTATTTTATGGTCGTGCAAATTTGAAAGATTGAAAAAATTTACAAAATCTCGACCCCTCTCCACTAAATCATAAATAATTCATGAACAGCGCCGAACTTATCAAATTTGGGGGAACCGTTTGAAGATCTACAAGTTTGGAATATTGTGCCCAAAGTTCATGTTTGTACATCAAATAACAAGGGAGAAAATAGAAGGGGAAAAACCACTTTATGGCGAAAAACTAAATGGAGAAAACGCCCCCCCCCCCCAAAAAAAAACAAAAAAAACAACAAAACAATCAGCACTACTGCACCACGAATGGCTTGAGTTTTAAAAAGTCATGTTTTTTTTTACTACAATGCACTAACTTTCATAATTGCTTATTCCCCCAACATGTAGGTTTGACTGTGTACTCTGGTATAAAAAAAAAATCGAGATTTTGAAGCTTCGACCCGATACAGCAACCTTAATCAAATGTAATTCAGAACGTTACATCATTCCGAAATCCCGATTTAGTCATTCATCAAAAAGTTTGACCGGTCATTCTCGCCACCTTCAATCGATTATACGTGAATTGTCGGGCACATGACGATATATCATGTGATCTATTTGAAATATCGCCACTCCTTATTCCATGTATAAGACCTTTGATAACCCACTGTTGTTGTATATATATAAAAAAAATGCCTCAAAATGGCAATGTCGAGGACATTATTTCCATACAATTGTTTATCACTAGAGCAGATTTAACAACGCAGTATGATCGCCTATGTTAATAAACGTAATATATCAAACAGTTTCGACAAATAATGACTTGAAAGCCTTGTCGAATCTGCAATATTCTTTGGCAAAAAGTAAAAACACACTGTCAACTAACTTGGTAATGTAAGGGGTCTAATGCCCTTGCAGAGACATTACACGCTTATAACTAAAATGTTGAAACTTACTCGTAAAGTGTTGAAATAACCCTTTAAGTGTGCCCACAGGGACAACACTTAAATAGCAGTCCCTGTGGACACACTTAAAGGGTTAATTCAACACTTTACGAGTAACTTTCAACACTTTAGTTTTAAGCGTGTAGACAACAAAAGCTACTTTCAGAAAAGGAACCATCAAAATCAAACACTCGTATTATGCATGGACATACCTGATATATGCTTAAATACTATATAATATGCGTAATAGTGTGTGAAATACAATTGTATATTTTCTGGAATGTCATTACTTCATGATTTATTGTACAAGGTAAGAGCATATCTTAATGTGCTCTTGAAAGAGACACATGCCTTCAACCCCTATATCCATAATGACATCAGCCAGGCTTGTCTCGAGAACTACTTTTAGTCAGTTGAAGGTGATATTGGATTCCAGTTTCACCAGGTGCATTCAATTCCGGTCGATGGATTGAAGGGTCCTGTGTTGGTTGTAACACACATATAATTTCATGTACGGGAGGACTGCTTTTCTGTTCACCAGCTTGATTCCCCTCATCCCCCAACATGTAACAGTTACTAGTGGTTTCAGATGTAACGTAGTTCAGATGTTCAGGATTGGATTAAAACATCAGCTGGATCCATGAGAAACATTCACAACATGTCTTCATATGAGGGTTGCTTCAACGCAATTACGTAACGCGGTATTTGCATGCCCCGTGTTCGAATACAACACAATTTTATTTCTCCCTTTTTATCTCGCCTTACGAAGTAAAGGGGAGATATTGTGAGGGGGTAAAGAGGATGTCGTCGTCGGTGGTGGTGGCGGTGTCGGTGTCCCCAGCCTGGAAATGATAAGGTTTTTAGTTTAGCAAATTAAAAAAAAAATCTAGAAAATTTAGAAAAAATACCAAAAAAAATAAAAAATGTGGGCGGTCGGTATTCCACCTGGGGGTACTACCCCTGGGTTGCTCCAATGTTAAAATCCCTATGACAGAGTTTTGCGTTTAACTGAAGTGCACATGTACATCTGTACTTAGAAAGTTTGCTGCAGTTGTCAGCTGTCATTGGATGATTATGAAACATACATTATTAGAGGATGTACCTGTGCAATTTAGGAGATGAAATATTAATTTTTGTTCAGATTTTGAGGGTTTTGTCTAAGTAATCTGCCAATAATAATGTACATGTATACAGGGTGTATCAAAAAAAACGGAGTTCTAGTACGATGACATATTTTTCATTGAGCAAAGGAGAAATCTATTTTATTTTTTTTGATTTGTCATCAAGACCGACCCTTTGGGAATGACCAGCTGAACAATTCAATGATCTGTGATCAAGCATGTTAGAACAATAGCTATTCTTCAATTATGAGTGAAATGTGACTTGCGCCAGATTTGGTTTACATCATTCGTCTGCCCTTGAAAGAAAAGAAATACGGTGTACAAATGAAATGTCTTTTATCCACTCTGAATTCATTGACATTTTGAAAACAAAACGGTGTACAATTAAAATGTCTTTTAACTGTTACCTAAAGTCCAGGATGTACATCACGCCTCCAGCAGATCTCAATGACCTGGAACAGCGCATCATAACAGAAGTTGACAACTTGAGATGGGCCGTGGCGGCAATGAATGAACGTGCGCATACCTGCATCCAGAGAAATGGAGGACATGTTGAAGATTGAGATTCAATTGTCTGTTAAAAAGACATTTGAATTGTACACCTTTTTGTTAAATTCAGAGTTAAAAGACATTTTAATTGTACACCGTTTTGTTTTCCAAATGTCAATGAATTCAGAGTGGATAAAAGACATTTCATTTGTACACCGTATTTCTTTTCTTTCAAGGGCAGACGAATGATGTAAACCAAATCTGGCGCAAGTCACATTTCACTCATAATTGAAGAATGGCTATTGTTCTAACATGCTTGATCACAGATCATTGAATTGTTCAGCTGGTCATTCCCAAAGGGTCGGTCTTGATGACAAATCAACAAAAAAAATAGATTTCTCCTTTGCTCAATGAAAAATATGTCATCGTACTAGGACTCCGTTTTTTTTGATACACCCTGTATAACATCGTATCACAAAACTATGCCAGTGAGCCAGTTTGATAAATATGCTTGGTTGGACAGAAACTGGTCAAATGATTGTCACTCCGCAACTGCTAAAAACGCTTGTGTAATATGCATGTATGCATGTGTAATATGCATGTATGCATGTGTAATATGCATGTATGCATGTGTAATATGCATGTATGCTTGTGTAATATGCATGTATGCATGTTTTGAGCAAGTTGAATGTTTTGAAATTATTTTGCTGCGAAAGCAATGATTTCACCACATTTTGTCAGCAGTCTGGCAACACCACGTGAGGCTCGTCACCGAGATGTAAATGTATTTGCCGAAAAATTAGACAGAAGATTATGCTAGCCCACAGTATACTGACTGATCTGCCAAATGTGAACATTCTCCCTTGGCATGCTTTATATATGTTTACTGCAAACAGATCAATGAAGAGTGTGTTACCAGCAGTGTTTCTCCGTTGTCACGTAGAGAGCGCATCTGTTGATCAACCTGTCGTAGTTCTCCCTCAGCCTGTTGTATTTCCTGTTTAGCCTTCTGTACCGTCTCCTTTTTCCCTTCAGACTGTTCCGCTAGTTTATCTATCTGACCATTGTAACTCTCAATCTCCTCTTCCTACAATACAACATTCAAGGATTTCCTCAACAGATAGCAAGAGCATCATAAATTCATGAAAGAAGCTAAATTATGACTAAATTACGCAAAATCTCCAACGATCATCACTTGTACATACCAGTGTTGCAACATCAACTGGGACTGGGTCTTCTATGCTCTTCAATTCATTTATCTCCTGGAATAAACAACAAGAAATCCATCACATCAGCTCGATAATATAAGTTGGATCATATAAGTTGAATTGTCCTGAAACCTGCCCTACATCCATGACAATAAAATCTCACTTCTATCCCTTGATGCAATGCAGGCCCCCAATATCCATGACAATTAAATGGCTGGTCGAGATCTTTATACAATTCAATAGCCTATCACCTCCCTCATGTAACATGACATCAACTTAATTCCCATTGCGAGGTTCCTGGAATGGCGCAGTCGGAAGAGCAAGCTTTAATTTGGTGTATCGGGTTACATATAGGACTTCACGCCTTGCGCCACATGATTGAGAGATATAATACGTCATCAGGGTTTGGGACCATTCATGACAAACCAATAAATCACTCAATCCATCAGTGGCAATTTTAAAGGAAGCAATGAGATACTTGCACAATTTGACCAGTGGATAATCCGCAAGTGCTACTTCTGTCAGGTGATTAACTGGACGAAATCACAGAATATGGCCGTCAGAGAATCTTATTGGATAGTGGGTATTATCAGGCCTGTAAGTGGCTCACAATAAAAATACAGGAGGAAATATAAGAGGAAATTTGCCAAGATAAAGGAGGAATTTTCTTAATAAAATATAGGAAATAAATGAGTGAAAGACTGGTCACTACTACATTGTATGTGTCCGAACTTGGTAGTTTTCTGGTGTTTACTCAAATTATTTCCACTGAATGCGGTCATACAATGATAGTGGTGGTGATTGGAGAGATCCGTTCTGCTGCTTGGTTCAATGAAGAAGAGATTTAAATGTTTTTATATCCTCATGCCAATTTGACTCATTTCAGAGCATTGGTGAAAGGTGTCGTGAGAAAAAGTCAAAATATAGGAAATATAGGAGGTTTTGAGGAAAATATAGGAATGAGTAAAAAATATAGGAAATATAGGAGGCACTAGCAGGCCTGTATTATGCAAGTCCCCTATGTATTGTTGTGTGAAACAAAATGACAGTTGGCTACTTACAGCTTTTTGTTTCTGTATAGCGTCTTGTATCTTCATGAGTCGTGTCAGGGTGAGGCGTTCCTGTCGCTGATTCTCATTCATGGTGGTATTGAGTTCGCGGATCCGCCCCTTCACCCCCTGTAGGTCCTGCTCCAGACCCTGTAGTTCTACCTCACATGCGGCTATGTTCTCCTCCACATTGGCCGTCAGGAATACTGCCTTGTCTTTATCATAGGAGTAATAACGGAATGTTGGACGCCAGTACAGCTGATCCCCCTGAGCTGTGAACGCCTGAAATCCACGCGTTTTATGATGTCAGATTATGAAAATAGAGATGGAGGTTCACCCCTTTAATTTTAACTTCTAACTTTCCTATTTAAAAGTTGTCTCCCTTAATCAAGATAGAAACATTTGCAAAAGTTCAGCTGGAAAGATTGTTTTTCAATAGGGAAAGATTGACAGCAAAGTAAGCTACCCAAGATGATCAGTTGTACACAAAAGCAAAAGGACAAAAACCCAAGGGGTTCAAGTCCCCTGACGTTGAAACAACTGATTTGACTTGGAACCGTAACTTTCAGTACCCAGCATGCAGAGCAATCCCAAGTGAGATCCAGTGGCAAGGTACTCACAATTACCAAATTCTTCCTAATCCGGCCAGGATTTAAGAAGATAAGTGTATGAAAACAAAATTTTAACTTGGCCCCCAGGTGATGCAGGTCAGCATGAAAAACAATCCCCAGCGAGATTTTGAGGCGAAGTACCCACATACAAAATTTGAAAAGAATCCGTTCCGTTTATCGAAAGTTATTGTCCGGAATTTTTTTTTAACTTTGCCCCCAGGTGGTGCCACCTATAGGCAGATCGGTGCAAAAAACAATCCCAAAAAGAATCTGTTCAGTTTTTCAAAAGTTACTGCCTGGAAACAAATTTTAACTTAAACCCAGTTGGTGCCACCTACAAGCAGATCGGTGTGAAAAACAAGAGAGATCTTGAGGCAAGGTACCCACGTACCAAATTTGAGAAGAATCCGTTCAGTTTTTCAGGAGTTATTTTTCAGAAACTAAGTCGGACGGATGCAAAATTTTAACTTGGACCCAGGTGGCGCGACCTATATGCAGATTGGCGAGAAAAACAATCCCAAGCGAGATCTTGAGGTGAGGCGCCCACATACCATATTTGAAAAGAATCCGTTCAGTTTTTCAAAAGTTGTTGTCCGGAAATGTAATTTTAACTTTGCCCCCAGGTGGCACCACCTATAGGCGTATTGGCACAAAAAACAATCCCAAGCGAGATCTTGAGGCGAGGTACCCACACACCAATTTTGAAAAGAATCCGTTCAGTTTATCGAAAGTTATTGTCCGGAAACAAAATTTTAACTTTGCCCCCAGGTGGTACCACCTATAGGCAGGTCAGTGCGAAAAACAATCCCAAGCGAGATCTTGAGGTGGGGTACCCACAAACCAGATTCGAAAAGAATCTGTTCAGTTTTTCAGTAGTTATTGTCCGCAAACAAAGTCGGACGGATGCACGGATGGACAGACCTCAATACTATATATAGTCCCCCTTTAGCCCTTCGGGCGACGGGGGACAATAATCTTGATGATAGGCCAAGCAAATGAATGGTGATGGTTCAAATACTGTAGTTGTTACATGATCACATAATATGGAGTATTCAGGGCCCAAGTAACACTCACCTCTACTGTGTTGGTAGGGGGTTTACTTTGCATAACCTTTCTGGCCTCGTTATTCTCCGCTATCAACAGAATACTCTCTACACCCCTCTACAGAAACAATGAAATAATCCATCCAAAATTTCACAGAAAATCTTTCAATATTGTAAATTTTATAGAATGTGCATGTCTATTTATAGCTCCAAGATAATAGATTCCATGAAGTGATTTTCAAATTTCTCAAATTCCTCAAATCTAGACAGAATACAGATAGAATACAGGAGCATTCATCAAATCAGGCACATTAATACATATTTTACAGAAATATGGAGCCAATTATTATCAATTGCAATATTCCAATGATATGTCCAACCAAAAACATAAATGAAAACCTGAGTGGTCGAAGTCTCCTGACATTGAAAATCGGTTTGGAAGAGTAACATTTAGTCTCTGACAATCCCAAGCGAGATTCTATGGCAAGGTACCCACACAGAACTTGTTCTGTTTTCCTGAAGTTACTGTCTGGAATGAAATTCTAATTTGACCCCAAGGTATCTCCATCTATATGCGGATCGGTATGAAAAACAATAGCAAACAAGATCTTGAGACAATGTACTCAGAGTGTGTTCGATTCTGCGCAGCCGTCGAGTCCTGTGTTTACTCTTATCCGGTGTGGTTTTCGTGGTAGAAACAAATGCGTGCTCATTGAATGTGTCAGAACCATTTTCGCCACGGACATCTATACAGGATCTAACCAACCCACCTCCCCGAGGTGGGTAGGACAGATCCGAAACTTGAGTTCAACGATCAAATAAAACCGAGAATAGAACACGATAAAAAATGAATCCACCCAACCCCCGCCAAATTGAGTCGACGGATCCGCACAATCGAACAGACCCTCACATTCCAAATTTACAAAGAATCTGTTAAAAACTTTCTCAAGTTATTCTTCGGAAACAAGTCAGACAGACTCCAATACGAAAGTTCCCTGGACCATAAGTCTTTATTGTGAGCTTGAGCTGTAAATCAAAACCAATTCAATGCAATTGCATAGATGTAGCCATGGCGGTTTTCGCTACTGGTATACCGGTATGGGTGCCCAAATTCTCGCGCCCAAATCAAAGAAAAATATTTTTTTCTCTTAAAACAAAACATGCCGCAAATTCAGCGAACAAATTAGCATGGTGAGACATCTGACATCCTGAATGTATTGCTGTGGATCAATGTATTGGCGTATTTCCTCGCATATTTATGTCTTATCAACCTCGAGTTTGTAAGGATGGCGGATCCCGTAACTTTTCCAAACATTGCAAGCATGGATGCTCGAACTGTTTGCTGGCACTTTACCTTATCACCACCAGATAGGATCATGATGCAGAACGAAAGGTGAATGAGTGTCTATAGGAATGAGAACAGTTCTCCTATGCAGTTATGCTGCTTTAACATTTGATTGCCATATGTGAGTCAAAGGCATCAGAGATTCTGAGGTTTGTGTGCAGCAGCAGCAACAACAACAACGAATTTACGGGCAACAACGAGTGAGTGAGTATATATGATTTAACGTCGCTTTCAACTATATTTCAGTCATATCACGACGTTGGGGCCTATTCCTTTTCACACCCGGGAACCACATGGGTGGGGGTCTTATTCCTTTTTACACCCTGGAACCCCACGGGTGCCTCAGTTAGTCGCCTCTTATGACAAGCTGTCGGAGGAGCTGAGGACTATTCTTACCATCACCTGCGATGTGCACAATGACATCCCAGGTCAATCCCCGGAAGCCCCACAGGGCTGGGCAACAATGACGTGAAATACTAACCATGTCCCCCAAAAATCCCTGGATATGTCCCCGATTTAACTCATTGCCTACGGCAAGCCGCTCACGTTTCTTTAACTTGCGCCGGAAAGCCGCTCACAGCGGCTTCTTGACAGCCTTATCTAAACACACCTGTGATTGGTTGTTTCGGCCCCGGAAGCGAAAAATTGACCAATTAACGCTTCCGTGATATATGAATCACTGGGCACATTCCATTCAGGCTCGATTTAGCGGTTATGACGTCGGGAATTTCCAAATAACCTCCTGTCATGTGACAATTGAGAGGGAAACCCCAAACATGGCGGCTGTTATCGGCGAATGTTGTGTTTTTGTTTTCTCTTGACTAGACAACATACAATTTCAAGAACGGTTTCCATCATCAGTTTTTATTTGTACGAATCACTAAAGCATCAATGATTGTAAAAATATATAGATAGCCTCATGAAATGTGACAAATGAAAGTGGTTATCCAAGCATGGCATCACCATCCCATGTGGGCGACGTAACTTCGTAAGTCTTTAGTGTGTTTTTTTTCATCCGACTTGAAAAAAAAACAACAAACAATTCAAGAATGGTTTCCATGATTAGTTTTTATTTATATGAATCCGCAAAGCATAAGGATTGTAAAAATATATAGTTTACCCTACCTACGGTACCCATGGAAAAATCTCAGAGCCATTATTATAATCATATGCGGAAATTTATATTTTTGCAAAATTTATTCCGTCCAAACGTGGATATTTATTCCGTAGGCAAAGAGTTAAGTCACTAAACTGATCGAGGAGGCAGCTGAGATTGAACCACTAAACTGATGAACGAGGCATTTGATTTTGAGTCAATAACCTGATCAATGAGGCATTTGAGATTGAGCCACAAACCTCATCAAGGGGGCAGTTGAGAACGAGTCCCTGACAACAAGGCAGCCAAGATTGAGCCACTAAACTGACCAAGGGGAAGCAATTAAGATTGTGCCACTAGCTTGATCCTGGAGCAACTAACCTGATCAATGAGGCAGTTTGGAGTGTTGTTCAATTTGAAAGGATTTCTGAAGGAAATACTCTTAGAAAAAGCTTCTGGGAGCCTCAATATCGATCTGATTGCATAGCTGGGTATTGAATTTCCTGTTTTGTGGAAAAAAAATTTTTCTCTGTTTTGTGATTGATCACATGCTCTTTACGCCAAAATTCACTGAAAAAATTTGGACCCTCAACAATGAATTACGAAAAGGAACTGGGAATTTGGGATCGGAACCTGCAAAAATCCCTGGATACAGCCCTGCGGATACAGTTTGTGTGATTTCTGTACCGTATATAATAGACTTCGTTTTCACGTGAGTGGTGTGCTGGGAAACTTTAACATTTAGTGTGGTGAAATCCTCCCGAGGGTAGTGCATAGGTTGAACAAGTGTAGCATCATGCAAGCTCCCAGATTATATGGGAATTGGGAGGTTCCATTCAATGATAATCTTGAATGGACCAGGCTTTCTTGTATCAGGGAACCTTCAAAAGTCACAATGAAACATGCAACCAAGGGTTCCCGATGGGCATAGATAACAGTGCAAAAGCTAAGCCATCAATAAATAATAATAAAAAAATAATTAAAAATCGTGAAATCATCATAGCCATCTGAAAATCTAATCAGTTCATCAGTCAACATTCAGGAAGCTCTCACCGAAGTTTGGTCAGGCCCGACTTGATAGATCTGCAGATATTCAGCGGACAAGAACATGTTGATGGGCATAGATAACAGTGCAAAAGCTGACCCATCAATAAATAATAAAAAAAATAATTAAAAATCATACAATCAAAATAGCCATCTGAAAATCTAATCATTTCATCAGTCAACATTCAGGAAGCTCTCACCAAAGTTTGGTCAGGCCCGACTTCATAGATCTGCAGATATTCAGCGGACAAGAACATGCGGACGGACGGACGGACGGACGGATGTACGTACATGGCAACGACAAGACCCCACAGCCCTATGGGCTGAGGGGTAAAAAGGCAGTTGAAATTGAGCCACTAACCTCAACAAGAAGGCAGTTGAGCACCACAGTCACTAACCGGATCAATGAGGCAGTTGAAATTGAGCCACTAACCTGATCAATGAGGCAGTTGAGCACCACAGGGTCATCTGTGTCCACAATCTCTAATACTGTGGGGTAGCGATTACTCACAGCTTTCTGTAAACAATACAAACAAGGACAAAGGAATGTACATGTACAATGAAACATCTTCATAACAAGAGTTCAATTTAATCAAAAATACGCCCATAAAAAAATACAGTCGATAAATAACATTTTTATCTCTTGAATATTGTTATAGACAAAGGTTAATAATACAAATGAACCTACCTGGACTGTATGTTGTTTGTATTGTTGCAATTGTCAAAATACTGTACATGTATAAGCCATCATTGTTGTATCAAGTGGTGTAGGCAGGTTTGGAAATCAGGTCAGGAGGAGGAGGGGGGTACGTAAAGGCCTGGAGCGGCATTTGTAGGAGCAGGTAGAACTCCAGTTAATCTTAGCGATCATATGTACCAAATTTCAAAAGAATCCATCGAAAAGTCTGAGATGAGTTGCGTTCACGAGGACAGTAGGTGGCAAAAGATTTCAGACCAAAATGAAGGGGAGTAACTCAAGAAACTGTCGAATCAACTCGACAAAAGTTCGTGCACATGTGTACTTGGTGCCAATCATGTGTACCTAATTTCAAAAGAATGAAACCCCTGGGATGAGTTTCGTTCACGAGGACTGTAGGTGCCAAATAAAAGGGTTCCAGACTAAAATCAAGGGGGATAACTCAAGAAAACGTCGAATTGGTTCGAAAAAAGTTCATGCACATCTACCAAATTTCAGAAGAATCCGTTGAAAACTCTGGAACGAGTTGCATTCACAAAGACAGTAGGTGCCAAATACAAGGATTTCAGATCAAAATCAAGGTGAGAAACTCAAGAAAACGTCGAATCGGGCCAAAAAAAGTTTGTGTACATCTACACATGGTACCGATCAAAGCACCAAATAGCAAAAGAATCCATTGAAAACTCTAGGACTTGTTTCAATCAGCAGTTAGTACACCTAAAGATACTCGATGCTGATTGTAGAAATGACACAGATTGCGTAGCCGAAGAAACTACCCTAAACTAGTTCAAATTGCATTTCATTCAAAGTATATCAACATGTTCTTTATTCTGCTCTAGTTCACTAGAATTATATCAGAGTCAGTTTGAGATTCTTCTTATAGTTTTAGATATACTTACAAATCTAGTAACATTATGAACTTGATCCTGGAATAAAAATAGGAAACTGTGATTATAAATGTGTATGATCAGGCCAGCCTTACAAAACATTTGTTGGGCATTATCTGACCCTGTCCTATAAATATGGGTAGGTTTTTAGAGAAATATTGCTTTTCACCTCATCAAATAAAATAGTAAAATAGAGCAATGATTTCAGCAAGAAACTACAACATTTTCTCCAATAAATGCCAATGTTGAGTAGTGGTCTGTTTTTGGTGGGTGGATAGGTCAGTAAGATCCCCATTTGAAAGATGGCCTCATAGAAATTTTTGTATTTCTATTCTTCCTGTTGTAGACATATTATGTGTGTAATAAATGATGACAAACAGTTTGAATTCCATGGTATATTAAGAACGAAGCTATTGGAGATAAATTTTCAACATCTTGTACATTAAAACATGATAACGGTGCTTTAAGAAAGGTTAAGCAATTTCATAATAAAAGAAAAATACAATATCTGACCAGCAGCATGCAGAATGAAATCCTCAAATATGACACTAAACTATACTGAGGTCCATATTTTTCTTGACCGATGTTAACGATTTGAAGTTTGAAATTTCTTGATCTATGAATAAGGTTCAGTTCATTTTACACATTATAACTTGATATAAGGCATGTAAGGAGTGAAACTGAGGACTGCAGACCTTGAATTTGCATACGATGATAGAAGGCCTCTTGCCTTCAGGGCAGACTTTACGGAATATTTCCTCTAGGATACGTTCATCTTGATGGTTATCACAGCAGTACGAGTGTATAAGAGACTTCAGACAACTCTCCATAGCTACGGCCCACTTAGGGTCATGCAGCCGAAAACAGGACCCTGAAAATATGACAATTGATAAAACATAACTGATGATATAACAAAACTCTTCAAATGTCATACGTGCATTGACCATATCTATACCTGGGCTTCAACTCACACCCTAGAAATAAAGAGCAACCATTTTGCATTTATAAGGATACTGTTGATACTGTTAATACAGTTAATACAGTTAATACTGTTAATTAACGGTTAATACTGTTGATACTGTTAATACAGTTAATACTGTTAATACTGTTAATTAACGGTTAATACTGTTGATACTGTTAATACAGTTAATCTGATTATTCACCATATATACAGGATTTGTTAGATAAAGCACTCAAAAAAGTAAAGGCAGGAATAAAACCCCAAGGGGCTTGTTCGATCCCTCTGAAAGCATAATATTAATCAAAAATTTTATGCGGAAATGGCTAATGGCTATCATTTGGAGATTGCATACGATTCCAAAATGCTGCTGACCCAATCAGTCACTGGCAAGATATGATTTAACTTTAGACTTAAAACATGTAAAAAGAGATGTAGATACAGTTGATTTAATTGAGGATGGAAACTTTAGAGATAATGTAAATTCCTAAAATGCGGGAAAAAATCTCCACTATTTTCATGGTGAAAATTTTTCTTGCCA